>CM056205.1:4800584-4903084 GCA_029692085.1 Gymnothorax javanicus | reverse complement strand
CTCTTGTCCGTCACCCTGCATTTGCTCCGCCCCCCACAGTAGCTCGTCTTTTCTCCTGGACCGCTCCCCTAGTAACCCCGCGTCCATGGTTACCACCCCTGACATCCCTGCTTATACACAGCTGAGGTGCTATATCCATAAACACACTCCAGCCCAGCTGTTCTGTTCCTGATGGTTACTGCCGTCGCTAAACGGTGAAATTCCCGCACACGAGGAGACGAGCGAGTCCTCGCGCCGCAGCGGGCTAAAGAATATTAAAAGCCCTTTAATCGTTCGATAAAGGCCACCTGTCAGCATGGCTCCGATCGGGGAGGGGGGGCGCGCCTGCTGATCACCGTGCTGCCCCAGAGAGCGGGGACTTTAATTAAATCTCAGCCCCGTCGCCCCGGCGGACCCCGGTCGAGCAGCTGGCCGGTCAGCAGGAGAGACGTCTGGCGGAGGACGATGACTCCATCATCCTGGCTAAACCTCCAATGGCATCTCCCCCCCTCCTCCTCCTTTCAGCTCCACCCCCCTCATTTAGCTGATGCAGCTGTGGCAACATTTGTCAGTGAGAATCGGTTTGAAAATTCGCCAAAGTAGAATTCGCCAGAGCGGCATCCGACCGTCGCGCAGCAGTAACGTTCTGGACCAGCTGCTGGATGTGCAAGCTTCTGGCCAGTGTCACATGATCAGTGTTAAAACCAAAAAGCCAGCTTGAGCCAATGGCTGCTTTCAGCATTAATTTTTTTTTCTTCTCACTCTTTAGAGTATTCTGGAATATTT
The DNA here is from genome assembly GCA_029692085.1 of Gymnothorax javanicus. Lineage (NCBI taxonomy): Eukaryota > Metazoa > Chordata > Actinopteri > Anguilliformes > Muraenidae > Gymnothorax > Gymnothorax javanicus. The sequence continues at coordinate 4,902,319 of CM056205.1, read as the reverse complement.
AAGAGGGCTCGGGAAGGTTGGGTTGGGTTGTGGACAGGTGCAGCTGGAATTGTGCTACAGATCAGTGTTACGCAGCATCGGAGAAGTACAAATGTGAATGACACACACTGCCGCTGCCCATCCCCAGTGTTAAGAGCAGCAGCGCGGTCAAACGTCACTGGCAGACCTGTCTGTCACCTTCAGAAGAGTGGCTTACTGAAGAGTCCGATGTGAAGTGTTGTCCCGGCTCAATGATGATGTTTATACTTCACGTACACCTTAACCCTTTGAGCGCCGTGGGCAACTATAGTTGCCCAATGGTGTAAGATAACAAAACCAGATGCTGTTAAACCTATCTTGTGGCAACTTGTTTAAAAGAGCTCCCGCATGATAGGTTTTCAACAGCTCAGGATAACTACATTTTTAATTCCTTGAAAATTTATTCAGCGCTCAAAGGGTTAACGTGCAGTCCAGGCATTTAACTAAGCTTTGGGGGTGGGGGGGAAGTATTACATTTTGGGAGAGAAGTTGAATATATTCCAGGCTATAGACGAGGATCCAAAAATTATAATGAAATACAGAAATGGAACACTGTGTTGCTCTGCCAAAGTTGTGTACAGTATGTCCCATTATTTTTTTTAAGCAATTTTATTTAAGGTCTGGCTTTTGAAACATTGTTGACTGCATCATGAACTTAGCAAGGAGTTAAATTAGATTATGCCAAGTAATCTGATCATATTTAGTTTATAAAGTTGTAAATTGGGTTTTCTTTTGCAAATTGTTAAAATTTTAAGTTATTTTCTCAAACTTTGTCATAGTGGCCATGTGTCGCAATGATATTTCTGGTTAAAACGTGCCATTTCCTCTTCAGTAAAAGTAATTCCCCCTGGCCTGGACCGAGTCACTCTCTTCAAATAAAATTTTGGTGCAGCTGCATTATGTAATCGTAGCTACTTTAATTAGGATTTGAATAGTTTTTTTTTTTAAATCTTTTTTGTTTATGGAAATCATATTTTCATTTAAGGCAGTATGGTGAAAACTGTCAAAAGATATGAGACTTTATTAGACTGCCCAAATAAGACTCAGACAATCCAAACAAGCTCTACGGACAACATTAATCAAGCAGTTGTGCCCAGTATTTTTTTTTTTTTTTGCTTTATGTCAGTGTTTTTTGAGAATATTCTTATCAGCCTAATTTGCACTGCTTGCCAATGTTTTTAAGATCAATAGGAAGACCCCTGCAATGCTAGTGACTGCTGACGCAGTGGTGAATTTGCCAACTTTTTCTTCTTCTATGGTATACACCAGGGCTATTCAACATTATCCTGCAAGGGCCGGTGTGGGTGCAGCCTTTCATTCCAACCCAGCACTTACACACCTGATACTACTAATCAAGCTCTTTAGCAAAGACTCTTGGGGTTGATTAGTAGTTTCAGGTGTGTAAGTGCTTGGTTGGAATGAAAGGCTGCACCCTCACCGGCCCTTGCCGGATAATCTTGAATAGCCCTGGTATACATGATGTATAGGCTTTGCAGTTGTGCCAAACATGGGCCCTTGCGTGACGCCGCTGAGATTGCTGCCATACATTCCATTTGCCGTTCCTGCCCACTCGCTGGCCCCAAAGCGAGGTGGATTGCGTGTGGATTGACAGACAGACGGATGGGCTCTTGAGGCCTGCTGGAGTTCATTACTGTGTTAATTACGCCTGTCACTGTGTGACAATCATGGTCTCGTATCGTTGGGTGTAAATCATTGAGATCACATTAAACTAATGTAAATTAGGTCCAATCAAAACATGCATGACGCATGACTTAAGCTGACAGAAAAAATGCAAATCATTTCAGTTGTAAATTTTTTTTCTCTTTATGAAGAATATGTGATTGTGTTGTCTAAACATTGTCTGTTTTTCCTTTTTTTTTATATAAACATTTGAGATGTCTTCCTTGGGGGCCACAGTAACTGCAGGACTGTTTATATGGTGAGATGTGTTGCTGAGTGTATCCAATGAGCCGAATAATAGAAGTATAAATTCTTTACCTGAGCACACTGTGATGGGATGAAGGATTCTATTGGTTAACACCAGTCAGCAGTGGGCGGGGCCCCCAGAGGTCCATCCCTCTCTTTTGAAGAGATTGGCTAAAATGCAGTCACTCTGGCCCCAAGAATAACCATCTTAAATAAAAGTTACTAACGTACCAATTATGAGGATGTAAATCTGTGAAGTCAAATCAACGAAGGTTCATATTTGTCCTATTTGAGGCTTTTGTTTACAAACCTGGATATATAAATGTGTTCATGGCATTTACCTTCATTGTGCAAGTTTTCCATCTGGAAAATAAAGTTCTCATACAGCCCCTTTTGTGTCCTTGACTGATAATTATTCTGAATCTGACGGTCTGAGGAGAAATATCGTGCATGAGATTCATTTATGTTCGTGCGTATGGATGGGCTGTATTTCAGTGGCACTATAGTGCTGTTCTGTCCGGGCCACAGGTGCATATATTATAAACCACAGCCGCCTCATGAAACATGAAAACTAGCTTTATTGGTAAAAGAAGGGAAGACAGAGAGGTCAATCCATGTCAAAACAGCCAATATTGAGGTGCCTTGCACATGACACCTCTCAGATTTTACTCAAACTTTGTCCAAAAATACTTTATGGTACCAAACAAAAGAATCCCAAGTTTCATGTCAGTATCTCATGGTTTTTGTGCGAAAATATCTTGAAATTTGGGTGAAACGCCCCTTTTTGACTTATGTGAATTGGTCATTTCGTTTTGTAGCATTTTGGAAGGACCATAACTTCTCACGTAATAGAGACAGGAAGCTGAAATTTCATGTTCTGGTGCATTCTGGCCCATATATCAGGATTCTGCAGCCAGAATCACCATGAGAGATCAGAGGGGTGAGAGGAGGGCCCCCAAAATCCAAATTTTTTTAAAGGCGGAAAGTGATTTTTATCTTTTTGGGGGTCCCTAGGATTCAGTTCAGTGAATGTTACTGTTTGAAATGTGTTTCTCCCTCCTATTTGGGAGCTTTCCCACCACCAAACTAAGTTTTAGGATAATAGTACCATTGGTGGGGGACTTGTGGGGGTCAGAAAACCACTTCGGACTAAAATGATCCTCTCAGACCCTGGACTTCAGACACCCAGATGACCCCGTTAGATAGTGAAAGTATAGGCCAACGCAATAGAAAGATCTGACGACAGGCAGCAAGTGCATGAACCATATGTTATCCTGCGCGAGTTACGAGAGAGAATACATTCTAAAATTCTTCCTTTCTTGTTTTGTCGTCGCTCTTATCAAGCCTAATCATCGAAATAATATCATAGTAAATTAAGGTATCAGTCCTTCCCCGTATTTAAACGATTTCCGTCAGATCGTTTAGCCTGTATGTCCATGTTAATCTTCAATGTACTATATAGAAAAATATTAGTTTAAAATAAAAACGACAGATACATTTTTCTCCATTATAATTTATCTATCTCAAGTAAAGTACGGCTCAATTTGAACCTTAAATAACAAAATATAAAGCTTAGAGAGAAACATATTACTTCTATTGACTCTGCCCACAAATTCACAGAGCAGAGCTTGCAATACCCGTCCGTGACGTCGCCCAAAACGGGCCTCTTTCCTAGCATCAGGAAAGTATTCACGCTTGATAAAGTACCGTCGTTTCGTGCTTGTTTCCATTTTCTTGTATCGATAATGTGACGGAATGACACTACAATGTATTCTTTGCGTTCTAAGCTTTCCATTGATGTCGAAATTGCCATATTTCAGTTTTTTCTTTGAATCCCTATTTTAAGCAAGGGTAGTGTCAATATGCTGGCACCCAATCAGAATAAATTTGCCAGGATTCCAAGTGATGCAAGACACGTGAGGAAGAAGCAACATGGTGACGTCTATGTGAAATTCATGAAGAGTGCCTACAATATCCCTTCTTGACCATCTGACCAGGAACAGGTTCTATGCTGGGTGCCATTCCAGCATATTATCCGCTGTGTAGAAGCACCAGACATTCATGGACGTAGTGTGCGCCAGTACAAAGTTGCGGAATATGACCATCAAAAAATAATGTTGCTGCTTCCTCAATTTGTAGGACAAAAGACCTGAAGGATTCTGAATACTGTAAATGGTATACTTTTTTCCTGGTAACAACAGAATACTACCACGTGTCCGAATAAATTATGTTGCTTATGTGCTGAAACCACGTCTTGAACAATTGTTGGCAGTATGTTGTAACCTGGTTTCCCACTACATTAAGTCATGGTCGTGTTATGGTGTACAAGGGGTTAAAGTTCGTTTTTGCATCATTTTGGATGCTTACCTCAGGTTTTCATTGATGAACATCTGTATTAATGTAATTATAACAGATTTTAGAGAGTTTAATCCACTCTATGTAATCCTGGTTGACCTAGTTTCTGGACTTTGAAATGCTGAATAAGGGTCTCAGAATGCCTTTTTTCATGAACTATGTTCATATAGAAGGAGGTTGATAATCTAAGTTTTTATTTCATTAAATGAATGTTTAAATATGTATATTTGTCTGGTTAAAATGCCATTACCATCATCCAGTGCCCACGGGTTCATCTGGGTGTCTGAAGTCCAGGGTCTGAGAGGATCCCAAAGACAAAGCTCCCAAATATGAGGGAGAAACACATTTCGAACAGTAACATTTACTGAACTGAATTCTAGGGACCCCCAAAAAGATAAAAATCACTTGCCGCCTTAAAAAAAATTTGGATTTGGGGGCCCTCCTCTCACCCCTCCGATCTCTCATGGTGATTCTGGCTGCAGAATCCTGATATATGGGCCAGAATGCACCAGCACATGAAATTTCAGCTTCCTGTCTCTATTACGTGAGAAGTTATGGTCCTTCCAAAATGCTACAAAACGAAAAGACCAATTCACATACCGTATATGACCATTTAGTAGCCCGGGCGTTTATTTCGCAAAATCGACTTGGACCCAGGCGTTGATAAGAACCGGGCAGGTATTTGCAACAGGCCATTATTTATTTTTGCTCCGACCTGCACCAGGCCAGTTCGGCTTTCCTACACAGTTATAAACCGACTGAATTTAACAGTTAAATTAACGCATTGTCTCCTTGTCATTTTAACTGTAAGTGGAGTCCTGCGCGCACTTAAATGTGGTTTACAGTGAACTTGCACTGAACTCCGTGATAAACTTATTGTAAAATTAGTTAAAATAACTGGCTAAAAAGGTGCCAGTTAAATTACCTGGCAAAAAAGGCTTCAGTTTATTCGTTTATCATTAGCAGTGTATTCGCGGAAACTGAAACTGGCACGGTTTCATTTACATACTTTAGTTTTGAGACTTCTACATTGATCCCAGTTGGGGCAACACGCAGTATTATCCTGTTATCCACTGTGTCAGGGCAAAGACGGACTAAACGAAGACAACAAGTGGGAATGAACACTTCAGAATGAAGTTGTTCTGATCTTAATACACAAAGCATACATATAAATTCATATATGCATAGCTATAACGACTAGTTTCTTCCAGGTATAGACCTGAGTCAGACTCGCAGGTACAGCTGAATGCGAACGCTTTTTCTATGACCGAAACGAAAACGTAGGTAACTGAGCGATTATATAAAGCGTATGGCAATCATAGAGCTTATTCTTCAGCTTTGCCATATAATAGAGCATGAATATTGTTGATTTACAATTCCTTATTCGTGTCCTTTTTTAGGCATGAAAAGATAAAAAAAAAAAGAACACAGAAAACAAGTCCCCTACCCAAAAAAAATAATAATTGTCGACATCCATGTTAACTGTTTACATGCGTCTCATTGGACATTTATACATAGGCTACACAAGATGGGAGCTATTCTGCCGTGTGCGCTTTGGTCCAGCAAATGACGTCCACTGTAGTTTTTTTTATATTTCTGTGTCTGTGCCAAAGACCGTCTGCTATCCCCCCAATATCTTTATTGACATCAGATATACATACAAAGACAAACCGAAGCTTGTTTTAGCGTCTGTGTTCCCGCAACACGGGGTAACACAGACGTTTATATACTATAGTGTGAATAATCGCCCGGGCGTTTAAATGAACCCCGGGCCTTTAATTGAACCAGCGTTTAATACGCAAAATAAGGTCGGACCCCCGGCAGCTTTTTGCACAGAGGCGCGTATTTGCACGAGGGCGATTATTTGGTCATATACGGTAAGTCAAAAAGGGGCGTTTCACCCAAATTTCAAGAAATTTCCACACGAAAACCGTCAGAGACACTGACATGAAATTTGGGATTCTTTTGTTTGGTACCATAAAGTATTTTTGGGCAAAGTTTGAGTAAAATCAGAGGTGTCATGTACATGGGTGGCTGAGTTGACATGGAATGACCCAGAGATGTCTCGTTGGGTTTGGGAGGGAGCGCCCAGGTGTGCGGCTCCATCGGAGGTGTGGCGTCTGATGCGACGGGTTAAGAGTCGAGCTGGCAGAGTAGGGCCACGCCACGCCGTATCCAGTGCTCAGGGGGGACATCGGAGTTCAGCGTCATGGCGATGACGAAGTTTGTGGAGTGCCCAGTGGTGGACAGGGTTCCCCGCCGCTCGCTGGTCTTGTACACAGGGGCCGTGTAGCAGAGCCGCTCGGGGATGTCCTGCTTTTTCATGGGCTTTATCCAGATCTGTGGGGGAAAAGAGGTGTGGTCAGAGCACTGAGGAGAGTGGGGGGTGTGGTCAGATGCGGGGAGAGGGGTGTGGTCAGATACAGGGAGGACAGACACACGGATCAGGTTTGATTTCAGTCTTTACCTCTCGCTCATGACTACAATTAGAAACCTCCCTGTAAATATGGACGGTGCACAAAGTTCGCGCCTTTAGCCAGAGAGGAACATATAATTCCAAAACTACTTCATAACTGAAAGAAAAATGCCCCAAAGCAGCGTCTGTGCTCAAAATTCAATGATAGTTCAAACAAAGCCACAGGGGTGTTGTCACTGCTGGTTAAACAAAAGTGTTAAACTCTGCCTGTACTGGTTTTGTTCTGTGCGGATGCCGTAACCTCTTAGCTGCCATGAATAAAATATGTTGCTGAATTTAATAATAGAGATTTGGGGCAAAGATCTCTGGAGAGATGCGCTTCTGAGAGACAGTCCCACTGACTGTGCTGCATCTCTCTTCAAATGATAAACACATTCTTCATTTAGTTTTTTTGCCGTCAAAATGATTTGGTAATGACCCAGAATCTCTGAATTTCAAAGATTTGTTCTTCAATAATTCATGAACTCTGGGGTGCGAGGAGGGCGTAAAGGAGAAACTTTCGAAGCAATCAGCCGTTTTCCCTGAGAGCACCGCGGTGAACCTGCCATTAGCAATCTTCTGAAATAACGCTCAATAATTTACATTCCGACCACCTCGGGCTGTAATTAAGATGTCCGATGCAAAATAGCATTTGAGAGAAAACAAACTGTTTTTATTCCTGTACTGTGCGTCAATTCATTTGGACGACTTGAAAGCCCCAGAGGCGGAGAGCGGAGAGCGGCAGGACGTCTGAAGGTGGAAGGAGCGGGGGGAACGAGGCGTTAGTGTCTGTAAGGACTGCTCGCTGGGCTCCGAGGGGTTGAGCGCGCGGCTCTGTGCACAGGGGACTGAGCAGTGAAAAGGCGAATGGGCGAGAGGACTCAGATCGACTTCTGCTTCGCGGCGGGGCTGCTTTGGCCTCTCCGTATCGCTTGCCCTGTTTTGTGGAATGTGAGCTGGTTGGGCTGCACATTTAATTGAATCGCATTGTTTTTTCCTGCGGAAAGCAAGTAACTGGCGCCACGGTGCACACAGGTGGCCAATCGGATGCGGACCTGTAACCAAACGGCAACCAAATGTCAAAGGCCGACTGAAATTCTTCTGGGGAAAAAAAAATAAAATCTGGGTTCAGAAGTCAGCCAATCACTGGTGAGGTTGTTTAGCTTTTACCACCTCTGAACGCATGATTACCCTCTACCTGCGTACCAACTGATAAAACCAATATAGCCAATAAATGAAATAGTCCCGCCCCTTGTGCACTGAAGAGATTATGGCCTATTTTCATGTAAACTGGCACTGCACTTCTGAATGAAGTATAGAATAAAAGACTGAAATTTTAAAACCATTGGATAAGCAGTTTTTGAGAAATTGGTCAGACAACATTTGCTGTGGTAAATTTTCTCATTTCAAAATATGGAAAACAAAAGTAATTTTTGAAAAAAATAAAAATAAATAAATCACATTTTCATGAAACTTGGCCCCGCTCCTCCCCATGAAGTGCAGAATGCGTGACGGCGATTTGAAAACAATCTGATGAGCGGTTTTTGAGAAATCGGCCAGATAAACTGGTGCGGATGGACGGGTGGACGGAATTCTTTACTATGTACTATATACCCCTCCCCTCATGGGTCGGGGGTTTAAAAAAATGGCTAAAAAGTGACACCAAAAAGCACATTGGACTAACTAGGCAAAGATATGAGATTGCATCTTCCTCTGATTTCCATCTCCCACAGTCACATTTTTTTTTTGGCAGATTATGAAAGATTAATTAAAAATTAAGAGACTCATTTCCAGACGGGACTCCATTTTTTTACAAGCGACTGAAAACATGCATAAAGGAGCTCTGAGAGGCTTACAGTGAAGACCTCTGTCTTGGGGCCCTGTGGTTGGGTGTTCAGACCCGGACACCACATTACCGCCACACCGGAGATAATGCGGGTTACGCCGGTGAAAATTTGTAAGTCTCATCGCTCTTATAGCGGCCACTGCCGGCCAACCAGGTACTTGTAGCTGTTCGAGCCGAAATTCATTGACGGCATTATCCTCTGAATGCACAGGCAGAGTATAATTCTCAGTGTGATTGCATGGTGTAGAAGAAGAGAGTGCAAGTCGTCCTGCGAGTCGCAGGGGTCACGTGCCCTGACTTCCTTGTGTGTTGATGGGAGCAGGTCAGAGCAACAAATTAAACAGGGCTGTTCAGGTTTGGAAGAAAGGGGCGAGGGGCAGCAAACGGTTAAAATGGAAAAGATTCAGTTGAGCAAATCAAACGTTAATGACGTGACAATTTGTTTTAACGCTGACAGAAAATGGCCAGATGTACACAAGAACCTAGCAAACACTTCCAGGCAAATCTGCGCTGTTTCATGAGTGTTTAAATTTCAGAATGCTGCGTATGTATAATAATGCTATCCAAAAACAAATTATCCAGTCTAACAATTAAAATTACAAATTGAGAGGATTAGTTTAATTGCTAATCAAGAGAAGTAAATTAGAACAGGTTGAGAGAAATTGTTAGATGATTCTGGAGACCTTAACATATCTCCAGTACTTCATAGCTTCAGCGAAGTTTTCTACAGAAGCCGTTCTCGTGACCTCTGACATTTGGTTGCCGGTTTTTTAAGACTGCATCAGCACTGAATCATGAAAAAATGCTAACGACCCTCAAAAAATTGCTATTCGATCTCTCCCAGACAGGATGGTCAGGGTTAGGCTGGCGAAAGGCGATTAATCCTCATAAAGGGACTAGCAGGACTAGCTGGTCATGTGGTCATGTGTATATCAAGCACCCACACCCTGCTCATTTCTCATTGGTTGCTCTTGTCATTTTCCTTTAGTGCTCCCACTTTGATGGAGAGATTAAACGAAACTGCACCCCCCACTATGCTCCAATACCAAGACAGCAGACTCGCCGTCAGACGACCTTTCCATTGTCTTTGCTCGCTGACCGATTAAAAAGTGAACAATGGAAAAGTCGACTAAGTAAATGAGTGTGTAACGGTGCCGCTGTTGCTCGTGCGTTCGGGTTATTTCGCCGACAGTCGTGTCCCGCTGCGCAGATGAGTTTGATAAATGTCGCCCATCCTGTTCCGTTTCTCCAGCTGTGCGAGCGATGCTGTGAGGCGGTGAGGTTAGTCTGAGTTTATATCCTTCGCAGACCAGTGAAGCTACAGGGCCGCAGTCTGTGCTCTCCGCAGGAGGCCGATCGGCGACTGAACATGAGCATCGTGCTGTGAGGCAAATGCTGGCAGCGAAGCTGGACTCACCACAGGCATGGTGTCGTGGAGCACTTTGGGGTACGACTCCGCGAGCAGCTTGGACTCCCGGCACCACCGAGCGCCGTCCAGGAAGAGGCCGTTGATGTACACACCTGCAGACACAAACAGATCATAAACAGATCATTTAGACCAGGGCTATTCAACACAATCCTGTAAGGGCCGGCGAGGGTGCAGCTTTCATTCCAACCCAGCACTTACACACCTGATACTACTAATCAGCCCCAAGAGTCTTTACTAAAGAGCTTGAATAGTAGTATCAGGTGTGTAAGTGCTGGGTTGGAATGGAGGGCTGCATCACACCGGCCCTTACAGGATTGTGTTAAATAGCCCTGAGTTAGACGGTCAGAAAGCGCGCCATCAGTGTGAGGACACGCCCACGCACACACGCGGTCTCTGTGTGATGTAAGCAGAGTGGGCGGGGGCTCGTACCGTCCTCCGGCGGGTGCTCGTAGTCGTCCTTCTCCATCACCTCGAAGTCGAAGCCGAGCAGGTCGATGGGGACGGTGTGCTTGCGGGCGTAGTTCTGCTGGGCTCCCGTGAGGAACGCTTGTGTGAAGAAGAATCCCGACATCCAGAAGACGGCAGGGGTGCCGTTGTCGTACCAGTCCTGCGGAGACGGGCAGAGCTGCGTCACGACGGGTCTGGGGTGAACCGTGACCTGAACCCTGACCCTGACCCTGAGCCTAACCCTCGGCGCCGATCAGAGTCTCCAGTGCTAACAGCTAGTGCTGCTAACAGGATCAAAGCAGCGATGGTGCCGGACAGAGCCGTGGGATTGGCTGGCCAGAGTTTCCGCCCATCTGTGGGTGGGGCTGATGCGTTAACACTGGAGTGCATGGATTCTTTAACTCTGCTGTGGTGATACACTCTGCATCCCTGTCAAGCGGTGTGTCCATGCTGATGTGTGTATCTGAGGGTCGGGGTGAGGCGCAGATACCCCTGAGTGCTCCAATGCTCTCCAGCAACATGAACGGTGTGTGTGTGAGTGTGCATGAGAGTGTGCGTGTATGTGTGTGTGTGTGTGTGTGTGTGTGTGCGTGTGGGAGCCTGCGTGAGAGAAAGCGTTTGTGTGGATCTGTCCAGTGCCCACCAGCTCTCTGCCCACTCTTGGCATAAGCAGTGGTTACCATGGGAGACAGAGAGAAGCAGGCCTTTCTGTGACCCCAGAAACATTCCTGACCTCTGACCCCCCACTGCGCTCGCTGACCCATCAGACAGCCCTGTTCTCCCACTTGAAAGAGCACGGCGGCCTTTATGTTTCCCCCTCGCTGATTACATATCTCAGGCCTCCACGATCACACACCTACGCGCTGCTGTGTGGCTCCGCACTGACCAGAAAGTGCTGCGCGTCGCGCGGGTCAAGCATGTGAGGGGGTGACTGGATTTAAGCTTGGTAACATCCCCCCAAGGGAAACAGTGCATCCTGGGGGAGCGCTGACCTCCCTCTAGACCCGGCAAGCATCCGCTCGGTCGTACAAGAGCGGCCAAATCCGGGAGCTCGTCGCCCCTCCCAGCTGCGGAGGCAATATCTGCTGTCAGGTCTACGATGGGCGCGGTCGCTTATTGACAGCCTATTCTGATTTGTCCCGCATGCGGATTAGCGGAGATTTTCTTGGCTGAGCACATTAGAACATGTCTGACAGCAAATCGTATCGATCCCTGCGGCGGCTGAATTCGTTAGCAGGTGCTGGTTGAAACGATGGTAATCCGAGAGACAAAGCCGAAAATCGATGAAAGAAATGCTTAAGGTGAAGAGGGGGGTTTCTAAGCCGGTCTGTAATGCATGCGGTTTTGACAGAGCTGCGCAGGTACCTGCAGGAACTTAAGTCGTTGCAGGAAGTCGCTAATGTAGCCAGCCAGGGGCTTGAGGCTGGGGTAGGACTTCTTCATCCACATGCCAGGGATCCGGCTATTCAGGATCGCATTCACCACCTCCTCCAGCTCCGCTGACATCACCACCAGACCCTGGAACAAGAAGCATTACTGTTACAGAGCAGCATTATCACCAGACCCTGTTACACAACAACATTAACACCAGACCCTGGAAGAAGCATTACTGCTACAGAGCGGCATTACCGCTGGACTCTGAAAAACAATCGCCAAAACACAATCACCATTACTACTAGACTGAAACACAATCACAATTGCACAATGCAATCATCAGCACACAATCACTGTAAGCCATGAGATGCTAGTTTTATGTTCATGGAGTTCGCATATGACCTCTCGTGTGCGCCAATCTCCTCCGCAAAAATCAATAAACGTCCAGCAAGTGCCGGGTACCAGTAGAAGCAAAATGCATCAGCAACCCCACAACTTTCCTTCAGATATTAACTTGGATAAAATCTCTGGGCGGGATGGGGGTTGTCAGGGCCGACTGCAAACACAGAGATGAGGGTTTTACAGCAGATTTACGGAGTGGTCTGCTGATTTAAGCCCCACGTAGGAGAGCGATGGCGTGTGCATGCATTCTGCGGGATGAGAAGCTGAGTGAAATAAACTCGGGACTGGAGTGTAAGAGATAAAAGGGCACCCCCCCTTATTTATTCTGGGGGGGGGGGGGCAGCAGGGGGAGGAGGCCCGTTGGGTGCTGTCAGACAGAATTGCCTTCCGGAAACTTCCGTGCCTGTAAGCCGAGCTCCCTTAGAGAGGGACACCTTCAGAAAAACAGCGCACAGGACGAGGGAGTTTCAGGCACTTGGAAGGACGTTCTAAAGACATGTCAATCCTCAACGTTGTCATCCCATTTAAGTGTCCCTGAAATCTTCTTCGCAAACGGAACGGACTGTCTGGCATCCCTGTACAGCTGCAGTCGAGTCTTGCATCTATGTAGTGCTGAAAGTGGGTTTATATCAAGCTGGCTGCCATTACGGTCTTTGTCTTACACAACTTACTGTGGAGTTTATAATTCACTGGAACACGGAGCTTGTCAAAACTCAAAAGCAGCAAAAGAAATTCACAGCAAACAAATGAAACAGATGTTACAGCCATAATGTTGGAGGCACGGCGATTCTATCTGTCAAAAAATGCCGTCAGCTGTAAAGGCAGGGCCTGTTAAAACCCAGAAACAAAGATGGCACAGATGCGATCCATTTATAGACTATAAATGTAGAAAGGATTCACCCTTAGACTGACAATCAGTCATGTTTCCATTTATGGCATGCTAACAATTCTTCAGCAAGCTAAAAAATCTCTTCAAAAAATGGCTTTCCCGAGTAAAGTATAGTGGAGACGGCAGCTATGGCGAATCGCGAGGACACAAAATCATCAGGATGGTCAATTAAATCATAACGTGCGACATGTAAAACAGAAGCGGTCAAACAAAACAATCGAGACGACTGAAATGTTAAAGTCGAGATTGTGCACACACAATGACCCTAATAAAGTTTGTTCAGATTAGCTAAATGAGGAAATATCTAATGGAGGCCTCGTTTCCCTCCCATAATGCACCTTGATGGCCCGCTGGATGTTGATGCAGGAGTCCCGGATGGTCTGCAGCAGATTGTTGAAGCGACCCATCTCCTGCACCAGCACGGTGTTCATGCTCTGGTTGTAGTCGTTGGGAAACTTGCGCATGGCCGCCTCGATGTCGAAGTCCTGTGGCAGCTGGCTCAGAACGCGGGCTGCCAGGTCGAACACCATGTCGTCTGAGGACTTGGCGTCGCTCCCCGAGGCGCGGGACTGAGGGAGAGCAGTGTGAGTGAGTGAGAGTGTCACATGCCAGCGCGTTCATAAAGCCATTTAAAGTAACAGTTACATAGATGTGGAAAAGAACTAACAAATAACATAGCTTCCCTATATATGCGGTACAGGGTGACTGCAGTGTTAATGGTAATGTAGTGTACACATTGCAGTGTTACTCTGGATTTAGTAAAGGAGAAGAACTCTCCATAGTACTGTGATACTTGATCTTGAGTAAGGGATCACAGTACTGCTCTGGTCTCAGTAAGAGAGGGGTAGAATACTCGCTGTGGAGTTACTCCTTTCTCTTTAAAGTACAATAATTATACTTACTGCTCTTGCACATAAATCTAACTGTTTCCTGCAGTAACTCCAACCCTACCTGCCCTGCCAGTCTGAACACTGTACTTATTGCTAACTCGCCCAAGAAAACAGACGCATACATGTATGTACACACACACACACACGCAGGCACGCGCACGCACGCTAATACACATTGAAGCCAAAGATGAATGAAATCGGTCAAACTGTTCTTGAGATATCGCGTTCACAACAAACGGGACGTGACGGACAAACGGATGGAGCTGAATACTAGGTCCCCCGCCGCCGCACCATGGCCCCCGCTCCGCTCACTACCACGGCGGCAGGGGACAAATATGGGCAGGTTTGAAATTCAGAGGCTGGGTCACACACAAGCACAAACTGAAGAATGATGAGAGGACGAATAGTTATTAGATGCCTAAATATTGACCACATGAACTCATAAAACATGAAGCAGGACGACTCAGCTGTGTTACCCTCAGGGACGGAGGGGTGTACAAAATACAGAGAGTTAAACTGTTTCCAATACTGTACTGTAGTGTACTGAAATACTGTAGTATCGTTGAAAATTTACTATCAGTGCATGGAAGCCGAGTAATTTTAAAAAATGTTAAAATAAAGTAATAATTTAATGTTCTAGAGCAGCGTTTCCCAAACCTCTCCTGGAGCCCCACCTGTCCCGCATGTGTTAGATCTCTCCCGGCTCCAGCACAGGTGATTCACATGATCAGCTCGTTAATCACCCCCTAAAGCTGATTGATGACGTCCTGATCGTCTGAATCCCCTGTGCTGGAGCCGGGAGAGATCTAACACATGCCGGACAGGTGGGGCTCCAGGAGAGGTTTGGGAAACACTGCTCAAGAGGATGCACCTGTGTATGTGCGTTTGTGCCGGCACAGGAGCATGCATGCTTGTTTGCGCTGATCACGCGTCGGGACGTGCGTGTTCCTGAGGTAGAGGCGTTTGTCGGTCCCTCAGAGAGCGTAATGAGTGTTCAGATGTGGCAGCGCGCTCTCGCCGGAGTGAGTACTGAGTAAAGAGCCGATGACGCGGGGAATAGATCCTGTTGTGTCACAGACAGGACTCGCGGGGCCCAGCTCTCGGAGGGGAGTTTGCACCGCACGCAAACATCTGAAATATTCATCGAGTTTTCCTGATGAATGTTTCATAGTAAATGTTTATCGAAAGTTATTAAATATTGAATTAATCTGCGCTGAGCGTAGCCTGGTGTAGCGAGGGTGAGGGATCGAGGAGAGACCGCGCTGAGGCTTGGTGCGGACCCACCACAGGGCGTCAGAGTGAGCGCGTGCCTGAGCAGATGTACCACGCATTCATAAACCCTCACTGTGAAACTGTGAACAGCATAGCCGTGCCCTTATGTGCAGGGGATTGCGGGATATTGGTATTCACTTCATTGTATGATGGTCAGTAAAGGGTCAGGTGGTCTGAGACTGAAGTGGTGTTTGGACTGGGGAGCTCAGCACATGTTTACTGTGCTGGGGAGGCAGTGTTGGGTTTATGTTCAATGCTTGGTGATGAGCAGCGCTTACAGTGTGGTTATCGTGGGCCTAGTATCGCCATGTTGAGTGCACAGTGCAAAACAGTTGAGTGTGTGTTCTGTATGACACTGTAGGTGTGTAGAGTGTGTGTTCAGTATGACACTGTAGGTGTGTAGAGTGTGTGTTCTGTATGACACTGTAGGTGTGTAGAGTGTGTGTTCTGTATGACACTGTAGGTGTGTAGAGTGTGTGTTCTGTATGACACTGTAGGTGTGTTGAGTGTGTGTTCTGTATGACACTGTAGGTGTGTAGAGTGTGTGTTCTGTATGACACTGTAGGTGTGTTGAGTGTGTGTTCAGTATGACACTGTAGGTGTGTAGAGTGTGTGTTCTGTATGACACTGTAGGTGTGTAGAGTGTGTGTTCTGTATGACACTGTAGGTGTGTTGAGTGTGTGTTCTGTATGACACTGTAGGTGTGTAGAGTGTGTGTTCTGTATGACACTGTAGGTGTGTAGAGTGTGTGTTCTGTATGACACTGTAGGTGTGTAGAGTCCACAGAGCAGCAGTGTCGAGCGCGTTTATTCTCCGCACCCTAACCTGGGTGAGCAGGATGCTGTCGAACAGCAGCTGGGTCTCGGCCTGGTCCTTGGTGATGTCGGCGTTGGCGTGCATGCCGAAGATCTCGGGCGAGGGGTTGAGCGGCAGGCTCTTGGTGTATTCGATGTAGCTGCGGTGCTGCAGGGGTGAGAATCAGGGCGAGACACACAGTCACAATCTGCATGAAGCACCAATAACCATCCAAAACATTAGCATTACAAAGATTACTGACATTTATAAGAATGACTATGTAAATGCGCATTCATGAATAAAACATTCGGAGCGGAAATGTCAGATGAAATGTGTATTGATTACACTGGTGTTCAGAGGAATGCAATGACGGCATTCAAATGAGATTCCTGCAGCTTATTGTGGAATCGACTCCGCAGCGTCTTTAGAGTCAGAACGCGCAGTGGCGGTGAAAGAGCCCGAATCTATCCCTGGAAGACGTACACCTTCGCTAGCTCGCGTTCCAGACGGTGCACTTAATTATTTACCCAACATAAAGCTCAGTTTGACATTTCAATTTGACTACCTTTGTCTGAAAAAAACAACATAAGATAAACCCAGCTGAAATGACTGAAAAAAACTGACCTTTTAAACATGACCCAAAGTCAGAAAATGAAACTAGTAGGAGCCCACAGGGGGAAATGACCAGACTGAGAACCACAGACCCCGTCGGAATCATTTGAAATTGCTCATGTGACTCTTGCTGGCTAAAGAAACTCGAAACAGGAGTTGTGCTGAACCCGAGAGTACTCGTCTTGCCTTCGACAGCGGCAAGAGAGTCCTTTCTCAGTACCGAGGGTTTCGAACGGTGAAAAGCCAGTTTGTGATCATGTGGAATGACAGCAAGAATGATTTGGCATTAGGCATTTCAAATATATACCCAACCGTATCCAGTTATGCGGGATTCTGCTGAGGCGTTTTGGGGCGTGAAGTGCGGACTGGATTAGCCTCAGTGTTCAGACTGATCAAAAGCAGGCATAACTGCGGCTGATTTGAAATGATCTGAGCCTTGATTGCTTCTGTCGGGCAGCATGAAGCACGTTAGAAGAGCTTTTTTAAAGCTTTTAAAATCCACTCTTTGCAGGAGAAACTCTGTCTGGGACACAGTCTGGGTCAATCAGGCAGACTCTCTGTCTTGTGCACAGACTGCACAGCTACTGCAGAATGAGAAGCAGAGGAGCGACTGGGATTCCAAATATTTACTTAAGATAAGGAGCCGGTCCTGCCGACAGGAACTCATGTAGCGCAAGAACAGTGAGCAAATACGAGCACTTAAACACTTAAAGGAAGATCGCCAGTCCAGAAGACCGCACGACTCCTGGCACAGTAGTACGAGTGAGATAGCAGTTCAGGGCAAAAAATAAGCAGTTTTCCTGGGAGTTTCTGGGACCTCACCTCTCCTTCAGCCGGGGCGTAGTACAGACCGCTGGAGTCAAACTTGTAGTCGGGGTCCTCGATTATTTTCGGAGTGTAGAAAAGGGAAAGGATGGTGCTTAGGGTGCGGCGGTCCCAGTCGTCCGTCACTCGGCCTCCGTAGTTACACTCGCCTGTCATGTAGCGGATGGCAGCGAAGGGAACTTCCTGTGGGCGGGGCAAAAGACATTTGCTCAACTCTGTGCGACTGTGACATCAATAATGGAACTTTAATGACATCATCAGTATGGACACCACTATGGCCACAGTCCACCTGAGTGGCATCAACAGTGCTCTCACAGTCATTAACAAAAAGCCCTCTGAGTCCCTTAAAGGCGCGCTATCTTGTTACTACATTGTCTTTACAAGCCATTTCAAAATCTGTTTGTTTGTGACATCACATGGGGAAATGACCACGCTGAGACAAGAAAGAAGATCTTCTTGACCCGAACAGTTAATCAGTGGCTTCATTATTCTGGGTGATCCCTCCCTCTTGTGATGTCATAAAGGATAGATTTGAAATGGCTTGTCATGGCCAATTAGCTGTGCACCTGGTAACATGATGGGAGCACCTATAAACAGTCTTCATCCTAACGATCTCATTACATCATCATAATCCTCTCCACCTCAACATCATTACATCATCATAATCCTCTCCACCTCAACATCATTACATCATCGTAATCCTCTCCACCTCAACATCATTACATCATCATAATCCTCTCCATCTCAACATCATTACATCATCATAATCTTCTCCACCTCAACATCATTACATCATCGTTATCCTCTCCACCTCAACATCATTACATCATCATAATCCTCTCCACCTCAACATCATTACATCATCATACTCCTCTCCACCTCAACATCATAGCCATCGCATGGTCTTTGTGCATTTCCCTTTCGTATTAAACTTCTTGAGCACACTTATCCATAGTACATACTTGTACAGTATTTTTATGTATTAAACTGAAGGGCTGTTTATCTGCCTTCACCTCACAGTGACAAACTCGCCCCCATATCTCCCTGTGCTAAATCTAGTCTGTAGGAAGCACATATTGTGTGTGCAAAGTCTTGTTCATATTACTGAAATGACACATTCAGCTGATTTCATATCAGCGCTCTAAGACCAGCCTCATTTGTCACTAAACCGGCTCTGACTGAAGCTGTTGGCAGAACGATGGCCCCTCCGCTGGGAATCATATTGCTTCTGTTCACAGGGTAATACGCTAGCTCCAAATCTCCACGCAATTAAACTTCCACGATTCTCTCCTCTTTATTTTGCTTTTCAAACACATGATATATGGAGGAGAGGAACATTTAAATGTGCCATTTCTTATTTAAATTCCCTCACTTCAGGCACTCGGCTCTTGTTTTTGGGAAAATGTCAGGGCATTCAGGAATGCTCCTCCGCTCTTTATTAATTCATTGTTTTTTGAAAGGAAGATATAGCAGTTGACTTTTTCGCTTGGCGGTAAGAGAGTGGCGGTCTTTAAATGTCAAGTGTTTCTAATCAACAGCCGGGCAGGAGATGAGAACAGCTCGTCTGACACGGCGGTTATTGCAGATTGAGTATACTGTACCGATCTGCTGCAGATCACACTCACCTGAAGCAGGTTAGGGCCGATGGAGGGTTTATGCCTGCAGTAAGGGGCTTCCCTTCTGCTGTCTGAACACATTAGGGTGTAACATAATATGTGCATGTTTCTCTGTTTGTACGCAAGCGAGTATGATCTGTTTGTGTGTGTGTGTGTGTGTGTGTGTGTGTGTATCTGCGTATATTGTTAGTGCAGGTATGTATTTGAGTATGTGTACGAGTATCTGTGTGTATGGGAGCGCTGGTGCGTATGCGTTTATGTGTGTGTGTGTGTGTGTGCGTTTGTGTATGTATTTGTATAGTCAGGGCAGGTGTGTATTTGTTTATGTGTGCAAGTGTATCTGTGAATATGTGCATTCAGCAGCTTGTTCACCTCATACTGGTCGAGGAACATGAACAGCTGCTGTGCGGAGATGCGCAGGTCTGTCTCGTTGAACTCGTATGGAATATTCCAGCCCAGGGGACCAAACTTTCTCCTCTCCTGGGTCAGAGCGTGGAAGAACACCAGGCCGTACAGCAGCTTCTTAAACGTGGCCTGCGGATACACACAACACCAATACTGTACCGTCTGTGCACACAAACACACACAAAAACACTGCCTGCAGATACACACACCGCAGTACCATAGGGTCTATACACACACACACACACACACACACACACTAAAACACTGCCTGTAGATACACACTCAGCAGTACTGTACAGTCTGGACATACACAAACACACACAAAAACACTGCCTGCAGACACACACACAGCAGTACTGTACGGTCTGTACATACAAACACACAAAAAAAACACATGAAGCACACAAACATAATGCACACAGGCAACGACATACGAACAGAAACTCACACATTAATACACAAATTGGCACAAAGCACTGTGCGCCATCACTGACGCAGCTCATTTAAAACTGCAGGCACATAACAGAGAGGGAACAATTCGCTCAGTTTTTTAATAAGGAAGAAAGACAGACAGACCGATTGAGCGAGTGGCTCACTGACTGACCGGCTTGTTGCTGCTGTTGAAGAATTCCGGGTCGGAGATTGGGTCCATGAGGAAGGAGCGGGCAATGTTGGCGCGGAGGCCCTTGGGAGCCTCGTTGGTCATTTTGACGCCGTTCTGGAGGACGGCGACAGGAAACGTGGGCGAGGGGTAGCTGGTCAGCCAGAGGCGGAAATCCGGGTGAGTGGTGTCTGGATCCAGTTCCTGCGCAGAGTAACGGGAAATTACATCACTGCGAAAAACACAACAACCGAAGAACATTACAGAGAAAAAACGTAAAGATAGAGGAACACAACAAAGGATAATTACAATTAAAGAATGCTACAAATGAAAGACATTACAATGCACAAACACTACAAACAAAGGAACATTACAAGAGAAGAATATTACAGTGAAAAACATTACAAAGGAAGAACCCGACAGAGGACATTATTATGGAGCGGACTGTGGCATTACATTCCTGTCACGTAGCAAAGCACACGATGCCTACTAATACAGTACGGTCCTGAAGCTTTCATTTATCACGATGTCTCTGATGCATCACGGCCTCTTTGGAAATCACTCGAGAGAAAATAATATTACACTCATTACAAAGGATGGCACTGATGTAACGAGTTGCGTAAAAATCCTTTTTCAAACTTGACATGACGCTGCTTGAGTTCAGGTCAGCGATCTGATGTAAATCTCCGCGCACGCGCTCATTAGGGTAAAAACGTGACCAGTGTCACAGGCGGTGCTTTATATCCCAGAGTTCTCTGCGGGGACGGACCATATGGAGGCAGTGAAGCGCAGAGATTCAGAGCTGTGACCAGAACCGTGATGTTTTGGGCTCAAATCCCCTGTGAGGAGGCCTGAGCTTGGAATCGGACCCACAGATACCCACCGGTACCCGTCCCATCATCCCACAGCAGAGACGGGAGCTGTGCAAGACGAGCCCGTTCCAGAATGAGGGGATTTAATGAGTCCCGTCAAATATTGGCCGCTGGTCATTACTGTTTTCAGCTTGATTACGGCAGTGCATGACAGCACTGTCCCAAAGCAGCGTTTAAATGCCACAGAATAAAGGACTGGCTCTTTTACCCGAACACAGGACCCAGACAGAGACCGACAGTCTTCCATCTTCTTGGCAGAGTTCACTGACTTTCAGAGAACTTCCACAAGCATGAACTTTTTAACTTTTTCAGATTAATGACACCCCTGAAAACTCACGAGCGACTGGAATCTTCGTAGGAGAAGCTTTCTGAGTGAAAAATGCTGAAGATAATAACGTGTGCGGCTCAAACAGCAGTGACCGTCCCTGGGGACTTGAATTTGCGAACATCTGGCATGCCTGGCCAATGCCCCGCCCCCCTGCAGATGTGATTGGCTGACCTCGCATACTCTCTCCAGCGTGGGCATCCAGGAGGTGGCGAGGTGGCAATTCTGCAGCACCACCCAGGTGCCGTCGCGCACGCCCATCTCGATCATGCTCATGGCGATGGGCCCCTGACCCTGACCCAGCGACAGCGACGCCAGCTTACTGCCTCCAAAGCCCTGCACGGGGGAGCAGAGTGTGTGAGAGTGTGTGTGTGTGTGTGCACACATACATACCTCATGTTGCTTCAACGCAGGGTCACAGGCAGGGAGGCTTTTAGCCCATTATTTGCAACACATTCACCTACAGTAACTGACCTTCCTCTCAATGACACAAATAAAACCATATCAGCTTACAGCAGCAGCATTCATGAGTTAATAAATCCGGTCACACTTTAGATCAAGTGTTACTCATAAAGGGCTTATACAGCATGTATAATGCTTTCATAAATGAGACACTTTGTCTTCATGAATCATACAAAAGCAAATGTCATGCTTTGTAAAGGGTGAAATAACACATCCTTATTCAGCCTGTGATGCAAGATGTAATATAACTGATAATGTCACTTAGCTAGTGGCTAAATGCCATAAAGGGTGACATTGTCAGCTAGGTGACATTGTCATTGTCACATCTGGCATCACATTCTGAATAAGGATGTTATTTCACCCTTTACAAAGCATAGCATTTGCTTACGTATGATTTATGAAGACATTATGTCTCATTTATGAAGGTATTATACATGCTGTATAAAGCCTTTCTGAGCAACACTTCATCTTAAGTGTGACCATAAATCCATAGTATAAACACAACTACACTCAAGTATTTTTTGAAGAAAACAAGCTTCATACATCAAGTCCCACAAACACTGCGTCTGATAAATGAATTAAGCGACTGGAACACTGGAATTCAACTCCCCATTACAGTGTAAATACAGAGTGTAAAAATGTGCAGAAGAATAGATAAAGGTCTGATGTAACAGGCACATAATTAGACTCAGAGCGGAACACGCAGGCGGAACTCTTTCCCGAACCCGACCTGAGCATCGGCGAATTTGAGCAGCGCGGCCATGGGGTCGGACCCCGGCGACAGGATAAAGATGAGGGGGGCGCAGCAGTGGCTGTCGGCGAAGGCCTTCCCCAGGTCAAAGGGCGGGGTCTCGATGAACTGCCGCCCCAGGCTGTCCGACACAAACTCCTGCACCATGGGGATGATCTGGGGAGGGGTCAGAGGTCAGGGAGGAGTGATGGAGAAGAGAGGGATAGGAGAGGAGGAATGACAGTGAGAGAAGAGACAGAGGAATATGAGAGAGGGAAGGAGAGGTGAAGAGATGAAAGAGAGAGGGAGGATGAGGAGAGTTATGTGTGTCAGAGGAAGGATGGAGGAGAGTCAGGGAAGCAAAGGAGGTGAAGAGAGAGAGAGAGTCAGTGAGGATGCCCTGAATCTCCAACATTTGATGTGAACAAACGGAGACAAACTCTAGTGGTGTGTGTGTGTGCGTGCGTGCGTGCGTGTGTGTACACGTGACTTTTTACTAAAGTTTGGGGTAAGATTAGAATTAGTAATAGGTTAAGGTTAGGGTAAGGGTTAGGGGTAAGGTTAGAGTTAGGGATAGGTTGAGGTTAGGGTAAGGGTTAGGGGTAAGGTTAGAGTTAGGGATAGGTTAAGGTTAGGGTAAGGGTTAGGGGTAAGGTTAGAGTTAGGAATAGGTTGAGGTTAGGGTAAGGGTTAGGGGTAAGGTTAGAATTAGGGATAGGTTAAGGTTAGGGTAAGGGTTAGGGGTAAGGTTAGAGTTAGGGATAGGTTGAGGTTAGGGTAAGGGTTTGGGTTAGGCATAGGCTGCTTATTGTTAAGATTAGGGAAAGACTGTAGAGATACAGAAAGTGTGTGTGTGTGTGTGTGTGTGTGTGAGATAGAGAGAGATGTGTTTTTGGGAGCAGGACAGGACGCCCTTCAGCACAGCTGTGCTCTGACAGTGGCTCCCCGGACGGCGCCGTCCTCTGGTGTTTCGCTGAAGGGTAACAGCGCTGAGGAACCTGCTGCTGAATCTGTGGTGTGGATCTGAGGCGAACAGGTGCTGCTTCGCCACTGTCTGTCTCACTCTGTGTGTGTGTGTGTGTGTGTGTGTGTGTGTGTGTGTGTGTGTGTGTTACACACAGAGGGACTGAGACTCACCTTGTCTGGTCGCAGGCAGCGAATCACCAACATCCTCTTGAACTGCCCCAGGCTCTGCCACTGCGCCGGGAAGGTGGCATTGTGCGGCTCCTGCAGGAGACACACACACACACACACACACACACTTCAGTCTCTTCCTCCCCAACACTCCATTCAGCCACTCTCACTGAGCGCGCTCAGTCCTCACATGCATCTCAGTTTAGTCTCGTCTCCTTCATAAACACCTAAATCTGCACAGAAGCACTTGACTGAGTGCACAGGCCCGCCCATCAGTCTGGTGTTAAAGCACATGATCACGTCGCTCTCTTAACGCTCGGCAGTGTTTATAATGAGCTGCAGAGGTTAGCGACGGCCTCTTATTCGCATTCATCACCGGATCCTCCCGCCTGGGTCACTGGAGCTGATTTAAGCCTGTTTTTCACCAGTGATTCTTCCATATTAGGGCCTGTGAGATAAGAAACTGCAAGAGCGGCTCCCCGAGATTCGGCTCACGCCATTTTTACACAGCTGGGGTTCAGCTTGTGGAGACGAGGTGCTCGTAGGGGACACCAGAGCTGATTGTCTTTGTTTTAACAGCTGCGCTGATGAAGCCACGCAGACGCATTTACATTCATTTGCGCAGATAGACCTGGAAGGGGCCGGTCCGCTCTATCGCTTAATCAACTTATCCGCAGATAATGGGGCCACTTCATCACCGAATTTGTTTGCGGGGGAATCGCGGGATTTATCGAGCTGTTGCGAGATTAAGCAACGTAATTAAGCGATAAAGAAGGCAATCTGTATCTGTCGGGCCGGCTAACGTGTTTTACGGCGTATGATGAAGCGACTGTCTCAGGTGTGCGGGACGTGATGTGCGGAGATACAGTAATTAACTCCCATCACAGACGCTGGCGACTTCATCAGCCGCGATGATTATGTGGCACGTCCCGTCGCCCTAGAGTCCCGCTCACAGACTGAAGGAGGCACGCGCAGCCTCAGCTGATCTGAGATCAGCCCGCGCTCACCGTATTCACACAGAGCGTCTGATAGGGGCGTGTCTCATCCCATGTGATCTGAGACCTATGTGTTACCATGCAGGACCAGAGCCGAAGCGTCAGACTGAGGACTTTACAGCTTTGGCTGTTCCTGGGTCAGTATGAGGGAGCCTCACACCGAAAGGGCCAGCACTGTCTGATGGAGAAGTGCTTGAACTCGTCTGATCTGAGAACAGTACGCCATCTCATGCGGGATTGAGAGTTTAGGCTTCATGTGTTTGTGTCCCGGGACATACAGATGCGTGCGTACGCTGACAGCGAAATTCCTGCAAAATTTTCCTTTTTGAGGAATTTTGAGGTAATTTAATCATTTTTACGAAATTATGGGAATAAAGCTTCACAATGTTTTTAATAAATTGTAAGTATATCTTTGTCTTTTACGCATTGCGCTTGCTTGTGGGTTCACTGCGTGCACATTTCACACATCTTTAGGGAGAAGAAGGGAATTAGGGGGTCTTAAGAAACGTGAAAAAATATCCTAGTTTTCCACAATGAGTTACTGGGTGGACAACCCATGTGTTTAGGGAAAAAAATGATCATATTTTGATTAAAATAAGGATAAACAAATAAAACATTGAAAATAAATAGTTGTGTGAGAGATCTGTGTGAAAAGTGTGCGCGTTGAGGCCGCACAAAGTATCGAATTTTAATCGATACTGCGCGTTAGCATATTGCAGTGAGCACATTGTGAGGGTTGCAGTATTAAGATGGTCTGAATCATTTCAGGTTTAAAGAAAGGAGACGCAGAATAGAGAAATGTAGAGATGAGATTCTCTCCTACTGCTGGTCTGTGCACAAAGCTGTGTGTGTGTGTGTGTGTGTGTGCGTGTGTGAGAGCCTGTGTGTGTGTGCGTGTGTGCGTGTGTGTAGACACACGTATCAGACGGAGCGTTTGCGCTCACCATGCTGTCGTACACATTCTTCCACTCGTCCAGGTCTTCCCGCAGGCCTCTGAATCCCTCCATCTCGTCCAGCCGGCACAGCTCATCCCAGGACTTATCGGGCAGCCAGGTGCAGGGATTGGAGAAGGGGTTATCCAGGCCCACCCCTCCCGTGAGCAGGAAGCGCCATTGGTTCTCGTCCACCTGGGGGAGGAGTCAGCCGTTAATGAGTCTACAGTGACAAATCAGGGAGGCCTGATATTCCTCCTCCAGACTGATGACGGGCTGCTGGCAGTAAATACACCTAGAGCTAAACACGACGGTTCTCGTTAGGCAAAAATTTAGTCGATATTTTTTCAAAAACGACTCATGTGTCATGACAAGGACCCACGCCATTCCAAAACTCGGCCTCCTCAAAATGCCTTAACTGCAGAGAAGTTTCAGCAGTAATGCAGAACGGAGTGAACACACCGAGTACGATGGGCTGACATCACTGACCACCAGCAGCTGTCCTTGGTAATTATATATCACTGTTACTCAAATAGCTTGTTCTACTGAACAATTTTCCGTGTTAAGCCGTTCGGACAGAATTCCTTTCTAATCTTTTAAGAATGATACCCGACTTCACTGTAAAACAGCCACTATTTTTCAGCGCAATGTTTCATTACCGCAGTACAGGAAGTGATGTTCTCTCTCAATGCCCTTGTTTTATGATTATGTATGAGATACGGGGCCTGTGAGGCAGGTTTGTTAGTCGCTCTAGATAAGCCTCAGCCAAACAGCCATAATTCTCTAACTGTCCGGACCACTCCGCTTTCCTGCAAGCCGCGCATAAACAAAGAAACGTAACGACTGGATGAAAGCGTAAAACGCCTGCGAAATCGAGGAAAGCGAATGGAAAAAAATCCCACCCCGAGCCAACACACAGCTGCGTACGAAAGCTAGTTGAATTTAGGAGCGCGTTTATGATGTGGCGACGCGGTAAAACGTCGCCGTTGGGCTGCAGTCGCGAGCGGGATGATGTAACAGTAAACGAAAGCCGCTGTCACGGTTCTCATCCCGACCGCGTTAAGCCCAAACGGGGCTGTTTCGGGGGAGAGGAGATATGAGCTGTGGGCTGTTTGGCTTTTGGAGCCGTGTGGCTGTAAAGGACAATCCTGTACACTGCATTACACAGCATGAGCTGGGCGGTAAATGGCCGTCGCCCTACAGTGTGACCCCTGTTAGGCGTGAACAGCTGCGACTGACATAATGAGTTCAACCAAGCGGCGAGGCTGGGGTCGGGGGGTTGTTGCCATGGGGACAGATACGCTGCCCAGACAGTGGTTGTGCCTCCTTCATCAGTAACTAGGACCCATGTCACTGACGCATCTCTGTGTCGGAGTACTGTTCTACACAGGCTTCTCCAGTTCAGTAACGACTAACAGCTGCGGACAGAAGTTAGAACTGAAGGGTTTAGGAAGTCAGGTGACACAGTATAAAGCGCCACACAGTCATCATAGCGAGTAAGTTATGGTGGACGGTTGGGTTAAGCACAGAACTCCCATGCAGGCGAATCAGTTTCAAATCCCATATAAAACCATAATCTGATTTCTTACTTTTACAATTCATTGACTTTGTTTACAATTTTTAATTACAATGTTCAGTTCTGTCGCAGTTTGGATAACTTTACACAACAAATATATTTGGTTAGGTTCAGGAAAAGATTGTTTGGGTTAAAATACACAATGTTAACCACGTCTTCAAAAAGGCTTCAAAAAGGCTCTCTAACAGAGCGCTTTCAGCCTTCAGCGCTAACTTCTCCCATGTGCTAATAAAGAGGGCTCCGGACGACTCTAAAGCGAAGCTGTACGGGCGCTCTACACACCTGGTTCTTGTGCTTCAGGAGGTTGACGTTGAGGCAGAATGAGAAGAGCAGCTTGTCCTTCTCGAAGAGCGAGCGGCACACGTTTGTGTACAGCGAGTAGGTGAAGTGGTCCCTCAGTATCTGCAACCTGGACACAGATACAAACACCTTACACACTACACACACCTTACTTGCACCTTAAACATTACACTCGGCACCACAAGAAACCGAAAATATGGTGACATCACAGTGAGGCTCGAAGGGCCTTCACTTATATTTTCCTTCCAAAACACCATTTAGTTATTTGTATTCAACCGTGATGTTAATCAGGTCTGTTCAGAACTCAGGTTTTCAAGCAATTACAATCATCCCGACATGATGACCGGCTTTTTGTGATCAGATCCCTTGGCATCATAAATCACGTCCCTGAAAAGCAAAAACGAAAGCCAGCTGCTGGCACGGGCCGACATTAGTAAGCTAACAGAGTGCGCGACTTGATGGGCACCCAGTGGACGACTTGATTGCGACCAGCGCGACAGCGTTACCTTGGAGTTCATCTAATTTCTATTATTAAAATAGAATGGGCACAGGTTGATTGATAATTAGGTTGCTCTCACAATGAATGCACAACACTCGTTTGAAAGGCACAGAAGGTTAACACATTTCCATTTTGACAGTTGTAGCTTAGCTGCCTATTCGGGAGCATATTCATTACGGTACCCTGGAGTCCGGTAAATGACTGAATTCTTCAGCTAGTCCCCAGACCACTTCAGTTTCCCTCAAACCGCACATAAACAGAGAAGCATAACAATCAAATCAGACTGTGTAAATACTGTGATCATGTCTGCTGGCATAACCTTGGTGTGCAGCTCATTTTCATCATAAAAACAGAATGGGTGCAGGTTGATTGGTAAAATTGTTGCTTTTTGAAAAAATGCATAACAGTCATTTAAAGTCCATGTAATGTTTGTGAATTTAAGTGTAAACACTTGTAGGTACCCATTTTGGAGGATATGGCATGACAAATGACCGAATTCCGTGGCTAGTATGTTCACAAAAACGGAGAATGTGATTGGTTTACTGCCTTTCCTTAAATCCACGGTGACTGGCTTCACTTAATTTGAATAGCAAAATGTTTAAACAAGATACCCGATGAAGACCTGTATTAAAATGGTGAATGAAATGCATAACAAATACGTAATGTGTACTATTTTAACCTTTTAACCCCAGTCATTTGGCAATGTGATTAAAATTACTGATGACATTAGCTTTTGCTTCAAATGAATCAAATAAATGTTGATTAACGTTGAGCCATTGCTGACGGACAGGAATTTTAGCCCAGAGGAGAAGACGACATCAGATGAAAACACCTCAGCGCGACAGTGCTGGCCCTTATGTAATTATGTCCCAGTCTCGCAGTTACTGTACTCACATTTTAACATAAGTGATCGGTTTGCTGAATGTTATCCCATTCAATTTGAGTCATTGCTCTCAGAGATGTGCTTAGTTTGCTTTACAAAGGAGAACCGGTTGTGTAGCTGTCGGTTTCTCTCGCGGGGCACCCATTTCATTCGATTGAGATTCAGGCCGAATCAACAGATGAGATTCTCGGTGAAAGATGAAAGTGCCGGAAAGTGATAGTGGCTGTGAAACTCGTGGCTGTACCTGAGGTGAGGTCACTCACAGTTCAAGCATGTGCCTGTGACACTTACAAGAGCCCATAAGAGCTCAGAGAAGACAGAGAGCCTCCTTTGATTTAAATAAAAGCCCCCTCTGCCAGACAAAGATGTGAATAATCAATCAGACATTGCTGGGGTGACCCGGTTGGCTGAACAACCCGCGAAAGTTTGAGGAACAATGCGGCCCTGGAGCCAGCAAACATCCACAATGAGGTCGCCACTACGGCTCAGACCACATCTTTTCTCATTTTCCTTCAGAAAATTCTGTTTTTGGGATCAGAGAAATTTGCAACCTCCCTTTACGGACATTATTTGGGTGGAACGAAAATTTGTTCCTGAACAATGTGCAGATAAAACGGTTGTCGTCAAGAGAGGGCCAATTCCGCAGACATACTGCATGCGAGGTTTCAGGCGAAGATAAAAATGGAACGGCGACCTGAACAGCCCTTCATTACATGTTTGCAAAACAATGGGTGGGTCGGCGAGACTGACTTTCCCGCCTGGTACCACTTTCTCTTAACCCGGCCAATCAGCCGAGTCTGCTCTTTTCGACATGCTCCGAGTCGGTTGCGTGTGGGAGCCTAGGGGCGATGAGAGCTCGGTTTCTCCTTCCAAACGCTTGTTTACAGATGGGCCTCAGGCAGTTATCATGCATTATTCAGGCAGACTGAAGAGT
This sequence comes from Gymnothorax javanicus, assembly GCA_029692085.1. Taxonomy (NCBI): domain Eukaryota; kingdom Metazoa; phylum Chordata; class Actinopteri; order Anguilliformes; family Muraenidae; genus Gymnothorax; species Gymnothorax javanicus. The sequence goes on along the minus strand of CM056205.1, from coordinate 4,872,520 downwards.
CTGCGAGGCCAGGTAAACGCTCCGACAGGCCCCCTGGCGCTGCTGAGCATCAGCGAATAAAACAATAAGAAAAGCAATTTACTGTCAATATCCTTGGAAACAGTCGGAGATACACCTTGTAGTGGACAAACACTGGGGCGTCGTGGGCAGGCGAGCGTCCTAAACTCGTTTCTCTGCGTGAGAGGGTTCCTGCACAGCTGGACAGGAAATACGGGGAAAGACTACAGCCTGTTCCTGCACACGGAGCCCTTACCGCCTCCCCCTGAAATTACGCTAATCGGCCGTTACGCGCAAAGTCAAGCTAAACTGCCTCTAATGGCACTGTTCATCATGGCTCGTTAATCGAGGCGTGCGAGGAACGAGGTCTTTCTCAAAAATTGCTCCGAGGAACATCGGCGTTCGTTCCGCACTCGACGCGGCGGGACGCGTTTAGTGCGAGTTTCTCCTTTAGGCTCGGTCAAAGCCGCCGCATGAATATGTACGGGATGGCGAACGCCGAATGAGGCTTTGGAAATGGACGTATAGGGACACTGGGCGGATTTCTGCACAATCCCTGCTAACCCCAGGCGCGGTCGGTTACCTCTCGTCCAGGTCGTCGCTCTTGTCCGAGTTGTTGATGGACATGATGAAGAGGTTGATGAACCAGGCGAGGGAGTACTGGTACATCGGCTCGATGTTGGCCAGGTCGGTGATTGTGAAGAAGAGGATGGAGGAGTGAACCGCGATAGGGGTGTAGCGCATGCGCATCTCGTCGATCTCGGCCTCCGTCTTCTCGGCGACGGCCTGCTTCTGGGATATCTCGTTGGCCAGGACCTTGGAGGAGGACAGAGTGTCCACGGCCGTCTCGTTCTCCAGGATGTTGCCCTCGGAGGAGGACAGCACCTCCAAGATTTTATCCTCGGCCTCCTTCAGCTGCCTGGAGGGTGGTTACCAGGGAAACAGGATCGAAGTGCGTAAAATAATCTCAGGAAAAAAACTATCCCTGAGCCACACTCTAAGCCAACCCTGATACCTCACTCATCAGGTATCTGCAAATCTGCGTTATTCTCACAGATCACACTTTCATTCCAACTTTTTTAGCCAGATCACTCAAGCAGGGCAGAAGTGAACATCTCTAATAACGCCTCCACATCCTGTCACATGACATCACTTCCACCCACTTCACCCAGACTGTGAGATCCACCATCAGCTGACTGACTGGCAGGCCTAGCTCCGCCCCCCTCCTGCAGTGATTGGGTACCTCTTGTTCTCCGCCCCCTGTACGATGAGGGCTTGTTTATCCTTCTCCAGTTCAGGGCTCTCTTCGGCCACCGCGATGCCCAGCAGCTGGTCCTGCATGCCCTCCGGAGTGATCATGAAGTTCAGCAGGGTCACCTGAGGGGAAAGGTGAAAGGGCACTGCTGTGACCTCACAGCCCACACCAACCCTCCAACCAATCACGCACATGCATCCACAGATACAACACCTCAGCAGAACACCACACAGCTCACTTAACATTTAACACTCAGCTGGGAGTTGGCGCAGAGAGTCCAAAGATAGACTGGTAATACACACAATGGCAGCCTTGTCGGTGACACATTATTTAACTTAAACTTTTCTGATCATCACCAAAATCGACAGGAATCGTCCTCATATCACCATTGACCCACGAAACAAAAACAAGAAGAATACAAAAAAATTTAGTCTAGACTGCGCATAATAAATTGTGGACAAACCGTCAAATGGACAGAGGAATGGACAGGGGCAATCACAATATAGGCCAATACGGTCGATTGGGCGCATAAAAGCATGATCTGAAAGACACTCCAAGAACAAGGCCCAACAACCATGCGTCAGTGTGACCTACCACTTCCAGGTGTTCAGATCTACGTGTGACCCCACCTTCTCTAACCAGGAGTACACGTCTGTATCCTGTTCCATGCAGAGCTGGGCTGTGCATCCGCTCAGCCGCGATTGGCTGCTGATTAACGCAGTGTCGTTCAGCAGAGTTGCAGTTGTGTGAGCAGTTAATACCGACTGGGAAAATGCCAGTCGCAGCATCTAAATCCCATTCAAAAAGCCCGGCTGCGGCTGGGGGCACCGAGCAGCACTTCAGCCCAATTAGCGCTAAATGAATCCGGAGGGGAGCGCCGTGCCAAGGCCTGAGTACACTGAGGAAGTGTGGTGCTCCTCTCGAGCGCCGCGGAGGGCGTCTAAAGGGTGTGGAGCCAATGGCACGAAATTTGCTCCCTCGTAATAAATGACTGCGCTCATCGCGAGCTGTAATACATTTCTATTGACAGCAGGGGCTGCGCGGTCGATGGTAAAGCCTCTCGTAGACTGCAGACGTTCTATATTTCGCAGCTGTCGACTAAAAACCTGCCCCTCCTTCAGTGCTAATGCCCAGCCTCTCGCTCGGTAGGCGGAATGCGAAAAGCTTGTCTGAAAAGGAAGTGCGCTATGAATGTTACCGGGGTCTTTTAATATACTCTTCTCAAGAGCGGGGGAACTTCGAAAAATAGAGTCCAAAGTGCTTAAATAAAATGCTCCAAATCCCCTCTGGCCTCCTTGAGAACCATAAACGGTAATAATTGATAGAAAAGTGAAGTGGAAATCTGCGGCAGTCGCTGGCTCACCCATATTACACTTTTGAACCTTTGGGCATTTTGATCACACAGACTGAAATTTAAGGGCGCGCCTCTCGCGTTTGAAGCATTCGCAGGTTTCCTGCAGTCGCCGGTTTTTGGAAATGTCTAATATAGCCCTTTCGAGGAGCCCACAGATGGCTCGGGCGAATCGCGGGACGTGAAGACGAGCACAACCACTTCATTAAAATTGCACGCTCCTGACAGGAGCAGATGTGCAACTCGACTGAGGATATGAGCATCTACATCCCCCACTGAGATCAAACCAAAGAGGAGCAGAGCCCTGCCAACTCTCAGGTGAGAGACACCGGCATCAGGTGCATCACTTCCTGCTAAAGAAACTCAAATATACATAGCTAGAGCTTCAACATACCTGAGAGCACATGATCAGGAAACCATGGAAACATCACATCAGCTTTTTAAATATATAAAAACCTCTGTAAATCAGTAAAACATAACAGAATCGACACAATCTTTGTCGTATGTTGACCTGCGACCTCTTTGCTGCATTTAACATGCATTATTGTATGTGTGACAAAGTACAGGTTACAAGGAAATTTTCCGCATTTTGTTCCTTGGGCTCATGATAAACAGAGGATTCATTTATCTGAGATAAAATATTAAAAACACAACTGTTAGGAGGGAATGAGCAGCTGCTAATATTGTTGCATCACCTTCATAATTCATTGTGTTGGATGTATTACAACATTCTGCATCATACTTGCTAATATGCACCGTGTAACAAATGCTAGTTCAACATTTCAAGAGTTCCTGGATAGAGAGAGTTGCGAGGTTTCCACAAAATCTAGTCATAAAGCCATTTTGTTTCCATCACGTTACCCGACATTATCTCAAAGAGGAGGTTTTTTTTTTTTCATTTTTTCTTTTCTCTGAATGTTTTGACCAAACATTTTCCCCTGCTATGCTCATCAAAACCATTGCTGGCTGGTTAATTGTTTTTCCTCCAAAATTAGTATGTTGGCCTTCAGACAAAAGGATGAAAAAATCCAACAAATTCCGCTGTGTGCAATGACTTGGTTTTGTGCCACAGAAACAAAATGGCTCCCATTCTTGAGCTGTCGTGACTCTCCCCGTCAATGGACTCTAAACACTCCAAGCACTCTAGCGCTTTAGCACGTTCCAAACACCCCGTACTCGTTCAGGAAATGGACGGGGAGCGGCGGGGCCGTACCTTGACGGAGGTCTCGGGCAGGTAGTGGGGGTTCCTGAGCTTGGTGGTGATGTAGAAGCGAAAGTCGGGGTTGTACTCGATGGTGGATTCGTTCAGACGGATGCAGAGTCTGCCGCCCTGTTTGAAGGTCTGCCTCAGCAGCAGAGGCTCCAGGGTCGGGTCCAGCTCCTCGCCGACATTCTCCAGCAGCACTGCGGGCCGAACACAAACCCCGTTCACACTTTCCCTCCGTTTCACCGCGGCCGCTGCGAGGACAAACGCGCGCCTGCCACAGATATCTGCCGCTCCTGAACCATAAAATCGCTCTCATTGTGAGACCAAAGCGCGCTCTGATTCACATGGACTTTCGCCGGCTTTGATGGGCTCTCAGGATAAATGAATGTAATGGATTTTCGGCGATTATATTTAGTGCTGTGCTCGTCAAATTCCCCCGAATCTGCTCTCCTTTGAAGAGAGAATTGTGTGAACTCTGTGAAATGTCTGAGGACAATTGCTGCGCTATTTTCAAAATATTGTGACTCCGCGCAGACAAAACATTCGCGGGCGCTCTTTCGCGTGCGGTGAAAAGACTTTGAAGTGTTTTGCCAGAGCGTGCTGTATCCCCGGTCCACTTAAGCTTCAAACGGATGGCACTTTGCGCAGTGAAAGATTACGAGCGGAGAGGTTATTTGATCTGCGACTCAGGTATCATTACAAATGGCTGGTCAAAGGGGCGGCATTAGTACAGGATTCATTCAGCACGTCTCTGCATGCGCAGATCTAATGAGGGAGAGAGAGCGGGGGCCGCAGCTCAGGAGTTAGCCTGCAGTACTGTCACCGCATCTACTCCACACCATATCAGATTTACTCATTCATTTTACATAAACATGGGACATATGATGTAAAACAACAAGATGAACAAGGACACAGAAGGAACTGGGCCGCAAGCACAGAACAGCAGAGTTATGAGGAAATTGACAAGTGGTCGCAGCGAGAATGATGAGGCCGTTTTGACTCGGGGTGCAGTACAGAGGAATGAGCAGCAGGGATATGCAGGAATGGACCAGATCAGCTCAGTGTGTGTGTGTGTGTGTGTGTGTGTGTTCTGCTACAGAGCGGTTAGGCCATTATACATGACGAGACCCCTCTGTCAGCTGATCGGTGAGGTACGGAGACAAGGGCAGGATTCTCAGCGGAGCAGGATACCAGCCACCTGTGCCGAAGGCAACGCATCTGCACCCACATACTCCGGATCAATGCAATACATAGTAGGCAGCAGCATTCACAGTAAAGTGCAAATAAACTAATAAATAATTAAAACGGTTACACTAAAATATCAGAAACTCTCATGCCCATTCAGAAAGACAGATTTCCATAGAGCAATTGCAAACACTTAAATTAAAAAAAAAGAAGTTTTTTTTGTAGTTTAGACTTATTATGGAAAAAACACTGAAAAGGCAAAATTTAAATTACCTGACAAACTTTGAGACTGTTCTCATAATTACTGTTCAGACATCAAGCAAACCTGCGTCCCTGAGGACAGTGTGTGCTCGCGTCTGTTTTTACACCAGCTCCTTCTCACGTGCTGCAGCCCTGAGCTTTTCCTGTGGTAAAGGGAGACCCCTTCAGGCCAGCAGCGGTACTACGCTTACCGGGAGTGCCGAACTGGATGCAGTTCTCCAGCGTGCGCTCCAAGTCGGCGTAGCTCGGCTTGACGATTTTCAGGTTGGCCTTAAACATGTTCTTCACCCACTTGTTAGCCTGGCCCTGGGGGTCGATCATCAGGGGCCACCTCCGGGCGTTCCTGAGCAGTAAAACAGAGGCGTAAGGGAGGAAGAGGTGAGAATCCGTTTATCCTCCGAGATACCGACTGCAGTCCCGGGCCTGAACACGAGGACGGCGCTCCAGCCGAGCTCTCGTTTAATTCCGTTTAAATGAGCTGCTAACGATGTAGTGACCTTCATTTGATTTGCGATTCATTCTGAGTGAAATAATTACGCAGTCTGGGGCCTCCAGTCCCCGCGCCATAAAAAGACAAACGAGTTTGTTTATCTTGCATATTTTTATGGAGCTTCTGCCTTCAAGTAAAACAAACCCGAAGCAGCTGTCTCTATTAAACTCTTATTTCTTAATTGACAAAATCAAGCCCCCTTTGGGCGACAAAAGTTTTTAATTAAATGTGTATGGATATGCAGACAGAAACGTATACAGCCTGGATCACATGGAACGCCTCAACTCTCACCCCAGTATAATAGGCTTTATAGAGCAGCTATAATATAACTGATGAAGCAGCTTTCCTGGAATGTAAAATAAGAAAATTGCATCATGTCACTCAATCCTCTGACTGAATTAGGCGGCACACATGCTAACGACAGATTTTTGATAAGTAATGTTTCTGTAATTAAGGAACCGCACAGGCTTCTTGCGTTCCTAATTGCTCGACACCCTCCCAGCAATGTCCAAACGCTGAGGGACGAGCAGCGAGACTGTGGCCAGCAGTCTCATGCTGACAGATGAATGGCACCTGGAATGCGGCCGCACAAGGTTCATAATTATGGGCTCCCATACTGGGTTTGCTGTATGTTTGTTGTTTGGACCCGACTGGTCCACCATCTTGACAGTCTTGCCAGCATGGGTGCCATCTTAGCCATCAAGCTGCCAGCTCGACCATCTCCAAACAGATTCCAAGCCATCTGGACCAGGCAGGAAACGAACTGTATATCAGAGCCAGGGCAGTTCCTGCTTGATTTTAACCCCTAGAGCACTGAAATAATTTAATTTATATTTTTTTGAAAATTTCTCTTGCGCTATTGAAAACCTATCATGTGGTGACTTGTTTAAAGGGGAGCTCTTTTAAACAAGTCGACCATATGACAGATTTTCAACAGCTTTGAATGTAATATTTTACATCGTTGAGCAACACTATCTGTATTTAGCGCTCTAAGGGTTAACAACAGCTTTGTGAAGCCCACATAATTCTGTTATAAAAGAGACTGGTTCAGACGTGTATTGAATCAATTCTGATGTGATTCTCAGCGCTGTAGTTTTGTGGTTATCAGCAATCATCTGAGCATCTGTCCATCAGTCTGAGAGAACTTTGACTTCAGGCTACATTTCTTTATTGCTGCTGCTTTATTTGATGTTTGGCATAAGTTGTCAAAAATTCCCCTCTCCACCTTAAATAATTCTGTCGTCTTCAGTGACTGACAACAAACTACTGAGCGTATTTGAAACTCCTCATCGTGCTTTGGCAGAAAGCGCTGGAATCCGCTAGAATAACCTGTGCAGATGCTTCTGTAATTGTGGTCAAGGCCAATCTTCAGGGGTGTTTCCCATGTTCGGTCCACCCCCGGCAAATAATGGACTGTTTTTGTTTGATTAACTCGGGCATAATTAGAGCAACCGTAGTGTCTAATTAATGCCTGGATCGAGAAATGTTCAGAAACTGAATTTCACACTCAATAATGCTCAAAAATAAGCGAAACATAATGGCTCAGTAATCTCACAAAAGACTTTCATCCATTCGACGGTCTTTTTAGGGCTGATATATGTTCAGTAATGCAGTGCACCTCATTATAGTGACGCCATTTTAAAACACCGTGGTAGTTTCCTGTAGTAAATATTCAAACAGGTCTGGACCTTCGGCCTGTTAGCTGGAATCAGCGAAACCGACTTATGCGGGGGCGAGAACGTCTGTACACCCCTCTCCTCTCTTATGAGGGTGGACTCACGGTCTGGTGACGGGGGGGACGAGAGGGCGGGGGTCACTCACGAGATGATGATGCCGTTATCGATGGAGAAGCTGTCCGAGGGCAGTCCAGCGATGGTCCATGAGCGGATCTCCACGGGCTCCCCCAGCGACCCCACCAGGGACAGAGTGGCGGAGCAGGGGATTCGCCGGGACTTGCACAGCTCGATCCACTCCTCCGTCTGCCTCTGTGTGCGAGAGCGCGGACCGACCCGCTCGTTATCAAACACATTTATTACCCTCCTTTAAACGGCAGCACTGCTGAGACTGTCTGGAGTGAAGTTCATTATGTGCCTGCAGCAATGCAGGCACATATTATAATCCTGCATACTTCTTTATTATTGTTATTATTATTATTATTATTATTATTCCATATTCTTCCTAAATCGCACGGTTCGCTTCTCCTCCCACATTTTTCACCCGATCCCCACACATTACACATGAAAACGTGCGGCTCCCTTGTGAGGAGTGTGCCATGACTTTTCTAAGCGATTCGACTTACGGATTTCCCACAATTCCCGAAAAACACTGACTTCTGAAACCTCTTTATAATGGAAGTCAATGAGAAAACTCACTCATCTTCACCCTCTCACCCTGAACTCATATATTCACGAAGAAACTCTGTTCCAACTCCCAAACATTGACAAGCAACGCCCAAGCAACCATTAGGAACAGCATAGCAACCGCCTTGCAACGACCTAGCAACCACCCAGAACACCACAGCAACCACCCAGAACGCCCTAGCAACCACCCAGAACACCATAGCAACCGCCTAGAAACGCCCTAGAAACCACCCAGAGCACCATGGCAACCATCTAGCAAAGCCCTAGCAACCACCCAGAACACCATAGCAACTGCCTAGCAACGCCCAAGCAACCACCCAGAACACCATAGCAACTGCCTAGCAACGCCCTAGCAACCACCCAAAACACCATAGCAAACACCTAGCAACTCCCTAGCAACCACCCAGAACACCATAGCAACCGCCTAGCAACGCCCTAGCAACCACCCAGAACACCATAGCACCCGCCTAGCAAGACTTAGCAACCACCCAGAACACCATAGCAACCGCCTAGCAACGCCCTAGCAACCACCCAGAACACCATAGCAACCGCCTAGCAACGCCCAAGCAACTACCCAGAACACCATAGCAACCGCCTAGCAACGCCCTAGCAACTACCCAGAACACCATAGCAACCGCCTAGCACAGCCCTAGAAACCACCCAGAACACCACAGCAACCGCCTAGCAACGCCCTAGCAACCAGCCAGAACACCATAGCAACCGCCTAGCAACGCCCTAGCAACCACCCAGAACACCACAGCAACCGCCTAGCAACACCCTAACGACCACCCAGAACACCATAGCAACTGCCTAGCAACGCCCTAGCGACCACCCAGAACACCACAGTAACCGCCTAGCAACGCCCTAGCAAACACCCAGAACACCATAGCAACCGCCTAGCAACGACCTAGCAACCATCCAGAACACCATAGCAACCGCCTAGCAACGCCCTAGCAACCACCCAGAACACCATAACAACCGCCAGGAAACGCCCTAACAACCACCCAGAACAACATGGCAACCGCCTAGCAAAACCCTAGCAACCACCCAGAACACCATAGCAACCGCCTAGCAACGCCCTAGCAACCACCCAGAACACCATAGCATCCGCCTAGCAAAGCCCTAGCAACCACCCACAACACCATAGCAACTACCTAGCAATGCCCTAGCAAGCACCCAGAACACCATATCAACCACTTACCAGAACCCTGGCAAGCACCTCGAACACTGTATGTGTACAGCAGCAGGCACATTCAAAATTTCTACTGGAATTTTCTAGTTTCATTTGCGCTTACTTAATCCGTCAAGGCCAGTAATGTTTCGCCGACCGTTAAAAAAAAAAACAAGCGGTGCTATTTGTGCGCAATTAGTGACCTGCTGACCCAAATCAGTCGAGCCTTTAGCTGTGGGAAGCAGAAATATTGTGAAGAGTTCACGCAGGTAGTGTTTGACAGCTCTTCCAAGCCTGTATGTTTAGGTAAGCACTTTAAATTGAAAACCGAAATACACTTTGCGCACTGAGGCCTTTTTGGACACGTTTTAAATAGCTGTGCCACTCCCAGGGCTCGAACCCACAGCTCTATAATCACAGGGACGGCTCTATATGCGCTTTGTTACGCATCTTAGCAATAAGCAAACAATTAACACTGTACACAGAGAAGGGCGATATATACGGGGAGTGGCTATGATGTCATGTCAAACAAAGGGTAGTGTTGCAGTGTTTAACCCTTAGTGCGCTAAATGCAGCTATTGTTACTCAATGATGCAAGATATCAAAATCAAAGCCGTTAATAACCTATCATGTGGCAACTTGTTCATAAGAGTTCCCGCAGGATGTTGCCACATGATAGGTTTTCAAGAGCTCAGGACAATTAAATTTAGATTATTTAAAAATTTATTTCACTATAAGAGTAAATGAACAGAACAGGACTTCCAGTGTGGTCAGAGCACTGGTCTTTACAGCTTGAAGATTCCCCTGAGAGAATGCTCCGGAAGTACCAAAACTCCCTCACATACTGCAATTACATAACCAGCCTCTTGGTGATTCTATGCTATTTTAACAGAAAACAAATAAGTTGCAGTGTAATTAAGCCAATACTTACCAATACGAATCACGACTCGTGTTTAGTGACCCGGTCACCTCAGAATTGAACGCTGATATGACGCAGAACAGTGCATTAGCGCATTATATTTTAGAAGTCAAACACAGTCATGCAGAATGGGAGTTGTGTTTGGTTTATCTGGCGCTGAGACAAATTGCGCAATAATCTATAATAATATATTTTTGAGTGCAATTTAAATGGAAAAAAACAACAATTCTGCAGGCGATGCGGACGAGGTGATGACAGGAACGCCTGTGTCAAGTTATTAAACACGTCAATCAAATGTGCCTCGTTTCTGGCCCCTATTGTTTGTGTAAACAACCCCACTCGCAGGAAGAGAAGATGATTTTAGAAACACAGAGCCTTTAGAAAAGATGGCGGCGGGCTTCTGAAGCGTGCGCGTGCTAACTGTTTCCCCAGTGCAGGCTAACATTTTCACAAGGATGCCTTTGTTCTAAAAAAAAAAAAAAAAATACACGAAAGCTGCAAAGACGCGTCGGTTTGCTAACAATGTCTTCGGAGAAGGAGGGACAAATCAGATTGGGAATTCTGTGAGAGGCAAGGAGTAGTTCATTAAATACTGAAACGCCGCTTGGCGGAGAGAATGTAAGATAACGGGGGCAGCGGAGCCCTGTCCTGCTGACAGGGAGGGGCCGGGTGATCATGTGACCCAGCCGCGGTCTGTACCTGTCTGTAGCTGGAGGTGAAGGCGCCCAGGTAGGCCACGATAGCGGCGGAGATGAGGATGTCGCCCGTCAGGTTGGTGTAGAGCTCGCCCAAGCGGAGCGCTGTCTCGCTCCAGCGCGTCTTCTCTCCGCCCAGACCGCTGATCAGCTGCTCCGCCCTGTCCAGCTTCTTACTGCACTGATCCACCTGCAGGGGGAGCACCTGAGTTCTCCACTGTTTCCATGACGATGGATATAGACTGTGGGTTATTCCGCGCTTATCCCCAACGCCTGACACCCACCATCTCAGATGTTGCTGAAACTCTATAAATAGTGTGCACTGATAAAACAAGTGTTCTTTAAGCATGCTTTTGTTAAAAAATGTTTATTAGTTTCATGACTAATAGCTCATTTAAATTGGCCCAGTCGGCCATTTTGACTGCAGATTTTTTCAACCCTCAAAAACGTCAAAACTATGACTTTGATTTGGACCAGCTCAGGCAGAATGACGGATTGAGGTGTAATGAATCCAAAACTACAACCCAATGCCCCTCACTATCTCTCGGAACCCCACAATTAGAGAATTTAACTGAACTGTATGCAGCACAATTGCATTGTGTGTGACAAGACATAGGGGCTAGACTTCTCATATTTATACTTTATGAGATTGTTCACTTGTGATGTTTTTTTTTTTTTTTTTTTTTCCCCCCTATCGGAGGATTAAATTCCAAAATTTATCAGTCCATCAAGTACATACAAATTAATTTGAGAAGTTCAGCTCCAGATTCAGGGGTGTCTGGTTGTTGTTTTGGATTATTTCTTCTATAGTCAGTAATGCAGTCAAAATGGCTGACTTTTCCTGCATAAATTTACTACTGCTTATGAAACCAAATGAAATGTTTACAGAAATCATGTTTAAAGAACATGTTTTTCATCTGTGCACACCTCCAAATCAGAGATGGTGGATATCAAACCGTGTTTCCCCAGGTGACTCCACACAAAATGCCCACAATGCATTTTGAACACACACTAAGCACTCCCGTTGCAATACTTAATGCACAGTGCACACCCCCTCTGCACACACTCACTGACTGTCAAGTGTTTCATTTTGGGCCTACATCAGTGCTCTATTTAGTATGCAAACTAAGCAGAGCCTGAATACTGTATTTCGTATTCCACATACATACCAGCACAGCCACTCTCGCCCATGATCGAGTACTCACGCTGCGAAGGCCACGATCCACTCTGGACGTGATTCACACGTTTCCTCACACACAATGACCACACACTGCGAGACAACTCCCCCCCTCACAGAGCAAACCAGTCGCCACCCCACGCTGGGGGAGGGGGGCTTAAAAACTTTTAAATTAAAGAGCTCTCCATGCTCTCGTGAGCATGATTCGTTAATGAGTTATACTGCGTCTTTCACAGTTTGCTTGTTACCTTTGACACGGACTGACCTCCAAGAAACAGTATCCTTTAATAAGCAGACCCTCAGACGTCCCTCCACAATCACTAGCGATCCCACACACCTTCAAAGCCTAAAACTCCTTTTTTTTTCCCTCTGAAATGAACTGCTCACTGATTGGAGAGTTAAGGAGCGCTCGTATTCAGAGCTCTAAAGCGCGTAAACTTTTTAATGACCTGAAGCTCGTTAAAAAGACAGAGGAGCAAAAAAAAAAAATGTTCTGTTGAGAACGTTTCACGGTTAAGCGAGCTCCTGCACCCTCGGAAAGAGACGGAAGACAACGCAGCGCAAGACGATTTTCCTCCGTTCAAAACCGTCAACCCGGGTATGCAAACTGAAACCGACAACTCCGAGTCCAAACATCAACTGGAGGAGGAAAAAAAACAAAAAACAAGAACATGAAAAACAACAAAATAGGCCAAGAAAAAAAGGGCCGACACCCGAATGGTTGAGTTGGCAAACTGGCAGATGCTGACTGACAGTCGTCCCGTGTGGATTGGCTGGATAGAAACTGGAAAGAAAAACAAAAGGGAAAAAAAAGCACAACATTTCTGCAGCTTCAAAGCCGCTTGATAGCGGATGAAAACAAAGCCGAAACAAAAAAAACCGCGAGAGCTATTTTCCGCTTACTCTGAAGTTAAAAATCTGGCAAATAACTTCCTCTCCCCAACATCGGTGAGGCAGAAAGGGCCTCTTCCCTCGGTGGAACGGTTAGTAGTCATGCTCGCATTTTCACACACCAACCATCAATCCTGGCCATAAATACTTCCCTGCCTTGTAAACAGCCTAGCTCGCCTACAGAGACACTCGCCTACATTTCCCAGCAGGCTAGACATAAAATGTTCACCAGTGATTGGCAGTGATTGGTGATGGTCAGTGACCCCAGACCTGGTTCTCGAGGTCGGCTTTCTTTTTCTTGTTGGCCTCCAGAGTCTCCTGCAGTTTGGCCAGTTTGTCCTGGACCTCTTTGAGCGCGGCTTGCTTTTTCTGAAGACCCTCCATGGCGACCCTCAGCTCTTCCTCGGCCTGCGCTAGCTTCTTCTTCTTGGGGGCTACCACCTTGGCCACACTGCGGGGAAAGAGAGGGAAGACTCACCGTGTAAACCCCACCGCTAAACCTGGAGAGGGGACACATCCTCCACTAAACACCCCTAATCCCCACCCCACTTCTTCAGCATCATACATTTTAACCAATCATGTGCATTGCTTTAAACAGCCACCTACCAGAATGCCTCATGACAGAACTGACTCCTCACATCTGACCTTCTGCTATTGTGTTTAGGAACAACTATTCAACATCAAAATGAAACGTCGCTACTTTCCCCGTTCAGAACTGTGAAGTCGGTGCGTGAATCGCCATAATTGGCTTTACGAAGGAACATTTTTAGAAGAGTGTGTGTGGTGCTGACCTTAAAAAAAACCACAAACTTGTGGCACCATCTCAATTTCGCGACGTCCCTCAAAAATAATTCATGCTCTCGCTATAAATGATGCATCCCAGCGCCTGGCTGCAGCAGCGGCACTCTCAGGGAGGGATGGTTTTAATTGCTGCACGTCGGCAGCTGGGACGGTTTGTGAATAACGGTGTGCGCCGTGCTTTTAATTGCGTTTCCAGCGCTGTCAGAACAACTCTCATTACGATATTTGCGGCGACTGAGGCCTCGCGGAGAGCACATAGCGATTTATTCTCGGAGCGTTGCACGGTGCGGTTCGCCTTGCAGGAGACGGTTTGAGAGAAATGTCCTCACCTCACACACTCTTCCCTGTCAGGGCTCCAGTTCACTGAACACATGCCGAGGAGAGCGAATCAACCCCGACAGCAGAAGGTCGTGGGTTAAATCCCCTCGGATTCGTAACTCAGACTTAAATACACCCACTGCCTTTCTCCGGGGTTCCCCACACTAACCCTTAGAGCGCTAACTGCAGCTATTGTTGCTCAATGATGTGAGATATCAAAATCAAAGCCGTTGAAAACCCATCATGTGGCAACTCCCTGCGGGAGCTCTTTTAAACAAGTCGCCACACGATAGATTTTTAACATGAGAGGATAATTAAATTCAAATTTTTGAGAAATTGATTTCAGCGCTCAAAGGGTGAAAAATCAGCGTGAAACTGCTGAGCTGAACACAAACGGCACTGACAACTTAATTATTGAATGACAACTGACAACAACCACTTAACACTTAAACTGTCATTGATCCGGAACCTGTTTTCCATGTCCAGAAAAAGGTGCCTTTTGTAACGCAGCTCGCCCAAGGTTTCCTTTAGAATATAACTGTCTTCAGGCTTTTAAGCTTTCGATAGTTTTAATCGCATGTCAAACAGAATGCAAATGCTTTCTCTTAATTTACCGCAAATTCCACAGCAGCACAAAAGCACCCCTGTCACATGAGCCACTTCTCGCACAATTGAGTCCCAGTGATGCATCATACATCTTTCAAAAAATCGCTCAAAACCCATCTGTTCACTTTTGCGTACCCCTGACTGTCCTGCCTTCCTACAATCTGTCTGTTGTATCATATGTCAAACAATTTTAACCATTGTTTTACCAATTTTAACAATATATTTTGTGTTGTGCTTTTATCTATATTCTATTATCTGTAATCGTGTACTGTTTTTGCTCTGTATGGTGGCCTTGAGTGCCCAGAAAGGTGCCATTCAAATAAAATTCATTATTATTATTATTATTATTATTATTATTATTAGATGTAGGTCCATGGAACTCCAGAAAGCGGAGACGTAGGGTGCGATATTACGGAGGAATGGGGGACGGGCCCTTACTTGTCGTAGGGGTCCATGGCGCGCACCCATTTGCACAAGCCCTCGGCAGCAGTGGAGGCAGAGCGAATCTTCTCGGGGACGAACTCGGGGTTGGGGATGTACTTCTTGCGGATGATGGCGATGTAGGCGGGCGGGATGTTGTCCTTGTCATACTCGTGAAGGCTCTGCAGGAAGCGCATGTCCCCCAGCAGCTTCTTGGCCGGGCCCCAGTAATCCGCCACCTTCTTCCCGGAGCCTGAGGGGTCTGGGATGCGGTCCGGCTTGATGCCCTTCAGGATGCAGATGGCCTCCATCACCAACTTCACGGCGGCCGGGGGGCTCTTCATCGACTTCACCAGCGTGATGTCCTGCGGGGGGACGAATGCGCCGGAGCTGTTAGAGGTCAGGGGGTCAACTAAAGGCGGGAAGAACAAAATGGCCGCCCCTGCAATCTGCAAGTGCTGCAGCGGTTCTCCATGAGGGCCAACCGAAAGATTTACAAAATAATCTAATAGGCTCTTTAAATAACCTGTACGTGTGCGTGTGTGTGTGTGTGTGTGTGTGTGTGTGTGTGTGTGTGTGTGTGTGTGTCACTGCGTGGGCGTGTGCGTGTCTACATGTGTGTCTCCAAGCATTTACAAGTGAGTGTGTGTGTATATCTGAGTGTGCAAATGCATGTGTCCGGATCTGTGTGTTAATTGGTGCATATCTGTGTATTTGTGTTTTGTGCATTTGTGTGCATATATCCAAGTGTGTCTTTGCATGTGTGTGCATGTACAGTATCTGTTTGTCGGTCCATGTGTGTGCATGTATCGTGATTGTGCAGGTGTGCATGTATTGTAATGGTGCACATGTGTATCATAATTTTAAAGGTGTGCATCATGATTTTGCAGGTGTGTGAGTATGGTAATTGTGCAGATGCAAGGGTACTGTAAATGAACAGGTGTCCACTATAATTATACAGGAGTGTATTGTAATTATATTGAATTATATTGAAATTGTACAGGTGTGTGTAGTGATTGTACAGGTGTGTATTATGTAATTATACAGATGTGTATTGTGTAATTATACAGGTGTGTGTAGTGATTGTACAGGTGTGTATTGTGTAATTGTACAGGTGTGTGCAGGCGTGTGTTATATTTATACAGGTGTGTGCAGGTGTGTGTTATATTTATACAGGTGTGTGCAGGTGCACCTTAGGGGTCAGCGTGTCTAAAGCAGAGAGTGCAGACTTCAGGATGATCTCTGCTTCTTTCAGGTCTGCGTCGCACTCGTCTTTGATGGCCTTGGATGCCATGGCCTGCTCGTTGGCCACGGCCTCGTCCGCCTTCACCACCTTCTCGGTCTTGGCCACCTCCTCCGACTCCTTCTCGATCACCACCATCATCTTGTCCACCTCCTCTTGCGCCACGCTCAGCTGCGGCTGCAGGGCCTCCAGCTCCACCTGCATGGTTGCCACCTGATCGGCGGCCGACTGCAGCTTCTCCAGACCCACCTCGTACCGCCGCTTCAGCTTCATCACCTCCCTGCCAGCGGAGAGAGCGTCAGCCAATCACAACTCTTCACACAAGGCACATGTCCAATCGGATCGAGGCACCGCCCTGTCACAGCCAATCAGGGCCAGAGGTGGAAATTCTGGGTTCAGAAAGTAAAAATCCTCCCCAGAACTTTATTCCAACCACCTGATTTACTTCGGACAGGAGACAGAGCCAATATGAGTGATCAGCTCATTCTGTGGGAGGGAGAAAAACTTGGCAGGATTTTTACCTTCTGACCCCTGGATTTTACACTTCTGATCACAGCCCTACACTTGAGGCACATGTTCAATCCATAGACTGTATAAAAAGATGGACGCAGCACCCGGGTCTGAAAAGTGAAGCCCATTCAGAAATCTCTGAAAATTGCATTCTATTTAATGGCCAGCAGATGGCGACGTCGGTGGTTGCAGAAAAAAGTTCAATGCTATAGAAGCCTGCGAGAAAATGGCCTTATTTTCCCACCTGATTTATTATTTCAATAATGATTTTTCACATTATTTTATGGTATCTACCGCAAGTTTCAAGTCTCCTTCGATATATCATGATGTTCATTTTGGTAAAATCACACGAGGCACACATCCAATTGCACCAAGGCATTACCTTCAGACAGCAAAATGGGGCCCTCCACATGAGGCATACATCCAATTCAACTAAGGCACCGCCCAAACACAGCCAATAGCAGCCCTTCACATAAAACACACATCCAGTTGGATGGAGGCACCGCCCCGACAAAGCCAATCATCAGAGAGCCTCACATTCTCCTCTTCTTCAGCAGAGCTTTGAAGGTGGAGATGAGCTCCAGGTAGGAGGTGGGCGTGACGTAGTTGTGGCGCTGCAGCTCGGACAGGAAGCAGTCCGACAGCGTGATGGTGGAGGTGTGGAAGGCCTGGCACATCTCGATGCAGCCCGCGCGCGTGTCGTCCGCCATCTCGATGTCCTCCAGGAAACGCGAGGCCACCGCCTGCAGGGCGTCCTCAGGCCAGCTCTGGCAGGGTGACACACACAGCGCTCACTCATCATCCGGCACAGACGCAACCCTCCAATCCGCCGGCCCAATACAAACCTGAGCACAAAACTGAGCAGTTACTGCCACTGACCAACCAGCAAGCTAAACTCGTTAACCAAATCCCCCTTGTGGTTGGGATACCGAATCAAAGCAGCCAAATCAAAAATTTTGAGTTAACGCATGGACCATTAATGTGGGCAGATTTCTGTTTCTTTTCTGCAGCATGGAGCTAAACGAGTGTGACCGGCCGACAAAAAACTGTCACCTGACAGGGGCCCGTCTAATTTCAAATTTGAAGTTCCACGCAAATTTTAGAGATTTCAAAATACAGCATATACACATCAATTTACTTTATCTTTGAGTTGTGAATGTGTGGTGATACACTGCATATATGACATCAGAACTGAAATATAAAGTTGCAGTTATGGAATGTTCTTATGAAGCGTCTCTCGTGATGCAGGTTTTTGCATCTCAGAATATATGGTTCTTGAGAGAGGTGGGAGATCCTTGTTATACTGGGTAATAAATGAATTAATTTCTGGGTTTAAAGTAATTCAGGAGTAGCTGTAAGAGCTCTGAGATGCTGTGACACTGAATGGGTCTGTACTCGACTCTCAGTTAGTGGAAGAGAACAGGTCTGTGATTGGAGGAACAGGGCCACAAGTCCCACACACTCAATACCTCATGGAAGACACACCGTGGGCTTGGAGTAATCGGAATGACAGCGTGACATATCCACCGCCGGACCTGATTGGCTGGGATAATTCCTCATTTCGAGGGCCCGCCCCAAAGATAACACACCGACCCATCCCCCTCCTGACTTCCCCCGTCTGTTGACTGGTGTTTTCCTCTCCGCACGAGCAGTCTCACTGTCCTTATGATGGGCTAATTTCCGCTATCGCAGAGGAAATGACATATCCGCTAATAGTCAGCACTTCAGAGCGGCATTCGGCTGATTTGCTTGTTGACACAAGTGGCAAAAATTGAGTGTAAATGATGTTCCGCGCGTCAGAGAAGAGAAAGTCATTAAGCTGTAACAATAACACTGAGTCAATTCAGAAATTACGAGAAGAGGATCTATAATCTGTTGTCAAGGCACTTACAGAGAATTTGTCCCGCAAACACTTGAGAATAACTCTCTGTAGCTGCAGTCGAGTAACAGTGCGCTGTAATGCTGAATTCTTTCTGCCAAGAATCAGTGGGTATAATTTTTTTTTCCTTTTGTGAGAGAGTCTAGTATTTCACATGAATAAATGTATTCATATTTTATTAAAAGTAATTTTTTCAAATTCTCAGAGACTGGAGACGACGACTCTTACACACCTGAATGACACGTTTTTCTCAGGTATAATCACCTAATAATCAGCCGTTAATTAACTAATTAGGCTGAGGTACTGTAATGATTCATTATTGAGCAATATATGATCTTTTAATGTACCCTGAACTACAGCAATGATATTACTTTAATAATAGGAATTATTATTCAATGACCACTACAGTAGTATTACTATTGTAGTAAATGGCTCGCGATAAAACACACTTCTCACACTTACAGTGAGAGAAATATTCAGACCTGGGACGCATGTTTTTCTGGCTACAGTATTACATCAAATGGAAAATATCTAGATCTTGTACATTATTTTATGCACGTCCCTGTAATTCAGCAGGACATATTTGGGATTGTTAGACACCTTGGGATCTCCTCTAACATTTGAAATGGGCACAGATTTGAATACAGCAGCTGCATTTAATTGGGGTTAATATCGGGTGCGATTCTAACCCTAGCCAGCAGATGGCGGTGGTGGCGGTACCTGGAACCAGTCGATGGTGCAGCAGTTGACGAGGGCGGGGAATCGGCGCAGGCGGCTGCGGAAGGCGTCGCCGATGGGACTCATGGCGAGCACCACGTGCAGCTGGCTGCGGCAGCGCTCCAGGAACATGTTGAAGAGCGCCAGCGGGCTGCCGTCCGTCTGCTTGTCGCGCTCACGCTGGCGGTCCAGCAACCGCATACTCTCACAGATCTCCGCCTTCTCGTCGGGCGCGAACAGGTTGGGCACCTCGCCGGTGTTCAGCAGGTTGCTGATGTCCTCCAGGAAGGACTCCATCTTGATCTGCGTGTCGGTGAAGAGGAAGACGCCGTGCGCCTCGCCCTCCGTCGACTTGCGCATGATGCGCTTCAGGGCCTCCTGCCAGTCGGCGACGCCGTAGCCCTTGGTGATCTCCACCTGGAACAGCTCCGACCCGGCCATGTGTGCGGCCAGCCGTGTGAGGGACTGACGCCCGCTCCCCCCCACACCCACCAGCAGGGCGTGGCCCCGGGGCTGCTTCAGGACGCGCGAGATGCGACACAGGTGCTCGATGGCGAAGCGGAACAACACCAGGTTCATGGGCTTCTTGCTGACATTGTTAAACTCCTCCAGATGAGCCTCCACCACCTCCCGCAGCGGCTCCAGGCTGTCCACCTCACGGTAGTTGGTGTCCTCGGCCTTGAGGTCGTGGAAGTCGCAGAACATGAGGCTGCGGAGGTCGTCCTCCGTCACCTTGCCATCCTGGTCCTGGTCCAGGTGCCGGAACAGGTGGTGAAAGTCCTCCTGTAAGTGCTTCTTGGTCACCTCCTGCAGGTGTCCCACCAGCCAGGCCCGGTCCGCATTGTCCACCAGCCGGTCGTAATAGACCCGCTGAACCTGTACGCCGAAGCAGGGATCATTTTTAGAAATAATGTTTATTATTATTTTAAGTCAACATATTAAATAATCATTCTTCCTCTTTAAATTTCTATTTCTATTTCATGACACACCTCTGATGAATCCCAAGTGGTGACATCAGCTACATTATTTCCCTGACATTATTGCATTACACAGATCACATTACATTACTACATTATTACATTCCCTTACTTTAGTGGCCACACAGATATGAAGTTGTTCCAAACACGGGAACCTTATCAATCTTTCACGTTTGCAGCTAAAGTCACAAAAGCGCAAAAATTGAAGAAGAGTCAGCAACAAAAAACCCACAACACTTTTTCGATGTAGGAAAGGCTGCGCTCCAGCAACACAAGTTAACAATGGCGGACGGAAATGTTGCACATAATAAGGCATTTTTTGAACATTTTTTGAGAAATTGTCAAGCATTCACTCAGGATCAAGGAAATCACTCAGGTCACAAGTCCAATTACAGCCAATATTGTAAATGAGGGATCTTACAGCACTCAAACTACACTATTACTACTTCCTCTTCTGGAATAATTATTTTCCGTAAGACCCCCAGCAGTGGCTGGAGGACCGTGCAGAAGCAGGACGCAGTTACCTCGTGCACCCAAAGGCGCTTTATATCCGCGGGTTCGCTGGCGGTCTCTGGGCGGGACAGGCAGATGCCCTGGATGACGCGGGAAAAGTCGCGCAGGTTGAAGAGGTAGTGCGACTTGTTCGGTGTGGGCAGCAGTTTTTTCATAGCCTCCTTGTACACATCCATGGTGCTGTCGACCACCTGACGAATCAGGCTGGCGAACGACGGAGGGAAAGAGAACCTGGCCATGGAAGAGAGGGGCAGGAGGAGAGTCAGTGGCCATACGGGCTAACGGCTAACAGATGAGCACAAGGATGATGTGCAAACAGCTCAGTACCGTATGGTCAGGTGCCACTCCAAAATCCTGGAGAAGATGGTGAACATGGTCTTCTCGTCGAAATCGTTGATGGTGATCGTGTTGAAGTGGCGTAGGAAGCGAGGAGTGATGGGATTTCTTCCGCCACCTAAAGAACAGAGATACAGGTGCTTTAGTGAAACCAGACAGCACAGTGCACTCATCTGTTTGACCTGGGATGTTAAGAGAGGGTAATTGTTCAGTCCTCCACACCAGCAGGGGGACCTCAGACTCACCGGGTGGCCCCATGGCACACATGATCTGGATGTCCACCAGGTTGATCTTGCTGCAGTCCTTCACATCGTACCAGTTCCAGTGATCGAGCCACTGTCGGAGCAGCTCGATTGGGGGCTGAGCTCCGTACACCTCCCGCATGGGCATGTTCACGTCGTCCACAAACACCACCTGCACAGGTGTGCGATACATCAGCCTCAAACACAATCCAGACCTGCACAGGTGTGCGACACATCAGCCTCAAACACAGTCCAGACCTGCACAGGTGTGCAATACATCAGCCTCAAACACAGTCCAGACCTGCACAGGTGTGCGATACATCAGCCTCAAACACAATCCAGACCTGCACAGGTGTGCGACACATCAGCCTCAAACACAGTCCAGACCTGCACAGGTGTGCGATACATCAGCCTCAAACACAATCCAGACCTGCACAGGTGTGCGATACATCAGCCTCAAACACAATCCAGACCTGCACAGGTGTGCGACATCAGCCTCCTCAAACACAGTCCAGACCTGCACAGGTGTGCGATACATCAGCCTCAAACACAGTCCAGACCTGCACAGGTGTGCGATACATCAGCCTCAAACACAGTCCAGACCTGCACAGGTGTGCGATACATCAGCCTCAAACACAGTCCAGACCTGCACAGGTGTGCGATACATCAGCCTCAAACACAATCCAGACCTGCACAGGTGTGCAATACATCAGCCTCAAACACAGTCCAGACCTGCACAGGTGTGCGATACATCAGCCTCAAACACAGTCCAGACCTGCACAGGTGTGCGATACATCAGCCTCAAACACAGTCCAGACCTGCACAGGTGTGCAATACATCAGCCTCAAACACAGTCCAGACCTGCACAGGTGTGCAATACATCAGCCTCAAACACAGTCCAGACCTGCACAGGTGTGCGATACATCAGCCTCAAACACAGTCCAGACCTGCACAGGTGTGCGATACATCAGCCTCAAACACAGTCCAGACCTGCACAGGTGTGCGACACATCAGCCTCAAACACAGTCCAGACACCACCTGCACAACAGTGCAATATACGAGCCCTAAACAGACTCCAGACCTGGTCAGGCCTGCAGTACACAAGTATTAAAGGTCTTCAACCCGGTCACTAGCTGCGCAGCCAATTAGTCATAACAAGGCATTTCAAAACCTGTTCATTTGTGACATCACATGGTGAAGTGACCAAGCCGAGAGAAGAGGGACTGATTAACTTCAGCCAACCAATTAATCAATTCCTTCATTATTTTGGGAGACCCCTCCCTTTTGTGATGACTTTTAATGGCTAATCGGCTGTGCACCTGGTGACATCACCGGGGACCTTTAAACACCACCTACTAAAGGGTTTACAAATTCACCGCTGTCAAACTGCACAGCGGACAGGCAAAAAAAAGCTTGCCATTTAATCAAACACAAATACAGTATCAGTATAAAATTACTTCATCGCTGAAATACAAAAAAGGGTTTGGGATACTATATCCATACCTTACATCTCACACCGTCACTGCTCTGACACACTAAAATACACCATTTAACTAGACACCTGCACAAGTTTGCAGATGGCAGACAAAGGTGAGAACCGCATTTAAAGGAAAAGAGCACAGATAAAAGAAAGTGACATGTTAATCCAAAATAGAAACAAACGTCGACAGGCAGAAAACACTAAGCTTGGCGCGAGAGAGATAAAAATAACGAATAATGACTGTGAGTTATCAGTCAGAGGGAGGCGTGTAGATAACAGAGAGGCAGTTGAGGATCAGAAGGGAAGGAACATTGTTTGGGTTCGAGGAGAGAAAGCTCGTGTGCAGAGAAATGCACGACCGCGCTCGCTCCCCGTCGCCAAAATCGTTTAGCATCGCGCCACTCTCGACCATCAGTCAGCTCTCCCGCACAATCCTTCCATTTTTTAAATACACTCACCCAATAAATTCCGCTATCAGGATAAGGCCTGTGTGTTTACACAAACTGACGATGGCCTTATAAATTCACCTTAAACGGCTGCGACTGTGCTTCGGGAAACTTGGCACAAAACCGAGCTGCATTTTTTTTGCCAAGCGCAGAGGAAGGCGAGTTACTCGTTTAAATGAGGCTGCTGCCCTGATCTCCGAGATCATCGAGAAATAAGCCCCAGTCGCACCGCTCGATGCAGAGGCTCAGGCGGCATTACTTCCTGCTGGGTTATGAACTCGTTCCCTCGTCGTGAGGAATTTGCGAGAACCAGGGAGACAACAGATGGATCTCTACATCCCATAAAACATTATCACTCAGAGCCTCAGGTGGGCTCAGAGTTACAGGCTGACTCTAGATCAGTGTAATGTACTGTCGGCATCGGCGCCCGGCCCAGATGAACGACTCTTTCTCCGTGACCTCGCAGCGCGAAGGGCGAGCTCGCGGGAAACAGGGCGGGGCCCCCTCTCTCTCTCTCACCGTTTTCTTGCCCAGCGGAGGACCGAAGACGCCCTTGCGTCGCTTGTCCAGTTTGGACATGATGATGTCCTGGGTCTGCAGAGCGGTGGTTTGGGCAGAGAAGTTGATGAGCAGGGGGCTGTACACACTCTTGTCCAGCTGGTTCAGGAGAAAATTCTGCAAAAAACAGTCAATAAAGTCCATAAAGCCCGGATGAGGACTGTCATGCACTGCTGTAAGCCTGTGATTCTCCATGACACTTCAACAATGGTTATATACAGAGTTTACAATCACAGGGCTGGAGGGTACACTGTAATTGCTGAATGTGAAAATTATTGTTACAAATTATAACTGAACACTAAACATTTTCCCAGACAGCAAAACGTCTGTTCCCCAGCAGTTCGCCTTTTTCTCTCATTTTCATGACTCTTAAACTACAAGAAAACTGCCTAAAAAAATCCCATGTTTGCCAAGGAAGTGATGGACTCAGAGGAATTAATTAAAAATCCAAGTTATATAACAACACCAAAGATAATACACTGGACAGCTGCTAACATGTCACTTTTAGATTTTTTTTATTTAACCAACTTCTGAATATTGTAATTACGTGGAAAAAGAACATTTATTTTGTTTTCTGGATCTCAATGATAGCAAAGTGGTGCGATCCATATCGTGCATGGGATGGGCGGAATGCGCAAGTGCTTTTAGTGACCGAAGTTCGTATTGTCAACACTCTACTCTGGTGTCAGTGTCAGCTCAGGATAAACCAGCAATGCATCACAAACATGCAGAAATAAACAAGTGAAAACAGCCACATCTGAACCTAATGCTTTATGATGTTCTCAGATTGCACTGCCTGCAGAAAAATAAAAAAAGTAACGTGCACTTTGGGATGAAAACTGGCATGGCTGACAGAACATTTGTGCTGCCAAATCTCAGTTTTGAAAACAAAACTTCAGCTCACGTGTTAATAGTCATTAACAGAAGTATTAACAGAAAGATACTGTGATAGTTTGGCGTTCAGGCTCTGACCCTGACACTGACTCTGTCGGACTGAGCTTCAGGAGAAGAGAGTAAGAGTGTGAGGTTATCTCCCGCCGTTCTCTGGGGAAATATTCAGAGCTCACAGGTGGAGGTTGGGCTGGAGGCGGGATGGTAACTAGCAGCAGGAAAAGAGTGATGCTGCAGCGGCAGCAGGCAGGGGCACTAATGCACCAGAGGGGGAGCCAGAGAGCAGCTCATACAGCAACGCTACAGAGGGGCAGAGTTCAGGCAGATGTGAGTGTCTGAGGGGGGAGAACATGAGTCCAGTTGTCTGCCTGAACGAGCTCCGCAAGTCACGCCCAGTTGGAAACAATTTCCATTAGAAAAAATAATTACCATTAATATTTATTCAATATAATATATTTATTATTATATCAATATATTTCATTGCTATATTTTTTCAGATCATAAAGTATCCTCAGAAATTTATAATATATGCACATCTAAAAAGTTTAATTTCTCCCTTCCTCAATAGTTCACCTGTTTACATATATGATATATATTTATATATGTATATAAATATAATTAGATCTTAAGACCATTTATTTCAATTCCTCCTTTCATGTTTTAAGGATTATGAAAAAAGTGTCACTTTGAATTTTTCGGTAGGGCTTCCAGTTCACATCAATCCCAATCACAGCATCAAACTTCAATTTTATCAACTTTCAGGTAATTCTTATTTAGTGTGACAGGTTTCAGAGAGAAAAAAAAATGACACCGCAGGCGTTGGACTCACTAAAACACATAACGCTTAATGCATATCGAAGGCGACCAACGACAAGGGCAAAGCGCGTTTACTGGAGAAGAAAAAAAAAGAGTAACTGGATGTATAATCAATGAGGCTGTTTAGGTGATTGATTTGAGCGCGGAGTTTGTTGTGGGATTTTGCACGCAGTCTGCTCCTGATCCTCCCGTCGAGTCGAGGAGAGGCACGCGCCCTGCATTCGTCTCGCCCGTCAATTTCATCGCCGCCGCCGGCAGTGTTAGCAAACTGGCAGCGTGAGCCGTGGTCGCCTGGAAACCGCCAGCTCATTTATCACCGCCCGTCCCTCCCGCTACACCACAGACATCGTAAATTACAGGGAGCGCCGTGTCGGAGATAGAAACGGCTGCAGCGAGCCTCCATTACCTGAGCGCTTATCTGTACACACCACCTCCGGCTCCGCACAGGGGCGCTTTCAAAGCTGGCGCTTTTACAGCAAAGCGCGGGTTACCGTCAGGTGACCGTCAGGTAAAAATTATTTCAGCATAAGCCACTATACCTGCTCGTGTGGCAGTCCATACTCACAAACAATGCTGAAACTTTCCAAAACAAGAACGAACGCTGAACAACAGTGAAAGATATGGCTGCCTGAAACCGCTATGTGAGCTATACAAGCTATTCTAAGGTCATGTGACCTATACGTCTAGCAATGGAGAAATTCTTAGGTCCTCGGAGGAGATGGTGAGCGACCGTATGGACTGTATTTGGAGTGGGGTGTTGCCCATGTTTGAAGCGGTAGGGTATCCATGCGGCAGTAGAGGTCACTCACGTTGATGTAAACGCTCTTGCCCGTGCCGGTGGGGCCGACGAACACGGTGGGCTTCTGGTGGGTGACGAGCAGCTTCATCAGCGCGGAGTAGCGCACCGTGTTCTCCGTCGGGACGATGATCTCGTTGAACTGCATGTCTTTCGAGATGGGACGGGCCACCTTCAGCTCCTCAATCCACTGCTCCCAACGGCCCGGTCCCTGTGGGGGGGCACGTCATACATATTAGTGAGGACCCTCATATCTCCCAACTCTCATATGTTACCCAACAGCTGCATCCTACAACCCGCCAAAATTAACTGCCATCGTTCGCAGCCTTCGTGGTAGCACGCGGGGGCGCTAATGTGTGTTGCTAACTACGAGCATGTTAGCGCCCCTTTAAAATGTGGTTTGCACTGGAATGCTTTGCTCCTAATAAGCTCCGGACACACCATGCGTACAACGATGTGCAGCTCAAACAGACACGGTCGCGAACGAACCGTAACACTCATGGGTCACCGCTTTGGTCTCAAGGGAACACTGTCGAAAAATGTTAACAAAGCAGTTTTTGTCAGAAACAGGGCTCTTTTCCTCTTTAGCATTACGCAGGAATGGAAACAGACCGGGAGGTGTGTTAGGACCGGAGAATGAAGCTTCGCCCAGGAATATAAACCTCCTGCAGTCTATGACCCCTCCCTTTGTCTATGAAGCTGATTCGAGACGCACAGTAGCTGCGAAGCGCTGTACTGGATCTCTCTCAGGAACTCATACTATTGGGGGGGCGCGCTGTATGTCCTGGCTATAGAGGCCGTGCCTCATATCTTCATAATACAGACCTGCCACTGCTGTCAGCGCTACCGAAGTTAATCTACTTCATTTAAAAAAAATAAAAAAATAAAGTAGAAATTCGCCCCATAAGACATCGTATAATAATCACTTATTTATTCAATTTACTTACTTGCCAAACATGATAGCTAAAGTATTTAGCTAAGTACCGTTACTTTTTGCAGACTGTCAAAGTTTGTTGTAGTAGCCTGGGGTAGTAAATATACTGAACGTTATGTTCAGCTTTTTGATGCCAACTGTGTCCACTACTCAATTAGGGATAGATGCTGTTAGCCGTAAAACAGGCAGTTGTTTGATTTCACTGAGCGAATGATATCATGTCGGAATTGCTGGAGATAAATATTTTGCACGGTTGCCCAATAGCCTAAATTGTCAATACCAATATGCATGGGATGCAAAATTTTATTTTATTTATTTATTTATTTTTTGACAAGACCGTCACGTGAATTTCTAGATGGAGGTAACCTCTGAAAGCAAACTAATCTTGTTTTACTGCCAGCGCGAAGATACTAATATTTCTTTTTAGCTTTTTTTTGCTTTGATATTCATGTATTGTTGACATACATGGTAATTTCTCACTGAGAAAAATAAAATGTGAATTGATGTCATATGATTGAGTGAATCATTTCAGGATTTTAAAAAAATGCATAAATTAATTAAAATGAAATTAACCAATTAAGTAATTCATTAATTTGACACAGCAATAGCAAGATCACATCGATCACAAAAATAATCGGTTGTGGCAGCTCTACCTGGCTGCTGTGCTCCAGGACTCTAAGGTAAGTGAATCTTCGCTACCTTTTTTTTTTTTCTTGTATAAACTCCTGGTTTTCATATGACTGTCAAGATAGCATCACAGTACAGGATCTTTCATTCCTTTTATTCTACAGTATCTAAAAGCGCCCAGACAGTATTTCGGTGGGAACGCTGACAATGTAAATACACTCAGAACTCAGTTGACGTTACAGTTGACCAGATATGGGTGACAGAGCTGGACCAGAACCCAATGATACCTGCAGAGAGAGACTCACCCATCCTTTAGAGTTATCAGAGCTGGAGAAACAGTGTACATCCTTCATTATTAACTGCCCTGCCGCAGGACTATAAGAAACACTTACAGTTAGCCCTGCAGGATTAGCATCACTCAGTAAAACTCCAGTCAGCCCTGATATATTGGTGGCGTTTCTGCAGAACTCAGTCACATGACCCAGTGTCATTCTGCACCGACAGCACCCAGCAACAATGCTCTGGCTATAGCATGTCATACACAGCGTAATTCCGCCCAAACCAGGCTCCTCCATGTGATCACCTCTTTGACGAAGCGGTACTCGTACAGTGTCCCCTCAGTGGGCAGGGGGACGGTCAGGGGCTTGTCGGGGGCCTCCACGTGCTCCAGGATGTCGTAACGCGTCCGCGTCTCCTCGCTCAGCGGCCCGTTTAACAGCTCCCGCACCACCCCGTCAAACCTGGCGCGGCCTTCTTCCCCGCAGCTGGCACCGACCGACCACACCAGCGAGAATACGAAGATGCCCTGCGCACAAAAGGACATCACCCACATCAAACAGCGTGAGATATCTGATATTTTAACGCCACTGTTCTGGACAGTGAAAACTGTGTAGAACCTATAATGATGAAGACACTGTCATCAATATTTAGCCCTGTATTCGTACCCAATCAAGGTAATGACTAGTGACACACACACACAGAATTTCATTCATCTAGGGAAAGTAGTTTCTGAGATTAACTGTCCCCACTTATCCAGACAGACAGATGGCCAGATGTACAGAGGGACAAGCTCTGCTGCACTACTCCCAAATCCATTTTGTTTTCGGGGCTAAAAATAACCAAATACAAAAACCATACTTGTGCCCCCCCCCCCCCAGGCAGACAGAGAGAGGACGCGAGAAAAGATCAATATACAGAAAAATGGAAGCAGCGAGATGAATAGACACACAGACAGTTGGGCAGACAGACAGACAGACATGATAGGTATGAAATGAGTGCAGAGAGACATGGGACAAATACAGGAAACATTGATTTGCAGAGAGAGAGAGGGGGAGAGAGAGAGAGAGAGACAGAGAGAGAGAGAGAGAGAGACACACACACACACACACACACACACAGAATGCACAGCACATCTCACTGTGCACCAACACAACAGACATTACACTGAGTTAAGGCTTCATAAACCCCGGGCTTCATTAGTGCTGAAACAACTCCAGAGTCCAAAGCTAAATGAGTCAGGAAATGTTTACAAATGGACCAGAGGGCCGTCCATTACTTTAACATCCTCCTAAAGTCTATTAGTGTCGGGGTTTGGCCCAGATTGTTCGGCCTTTACAGAGTGAGGGCGCTAAGACAGTGTACTGACAGTACCAGAAAAAGTGCGCTTTCAAAGATAGACAACACAACACAAACTCCCCAGCATGTCTCCACCGTTCATTGGTACACTAATATAAACCCTGTTTGGCTGCCCCTGATAAAGTCTGAGCCCGAGGACACCGAGAGGGAATCACAACACTGATCACTGCATGAGAGAATTTACATTTTATCTACTGTTACTAAATCTTTTCTTACTCGCAAGTTGATGTAGCCAATCGTGGTAGGCCACAATATTCATAAATTGTGACACAAAATATGGACTATTTGTCAAGAAGTACATGTGCGGCAATGCTGATAGGACCTTATGGTTCATGATGTCACACATGAAGGTGTGGCCTGGGTTTCTGCCCACCCAGTAAAGCGCTACAGCTTGTTGTTCTGAGTCAGCATTTTTCATCCAAGGGTTCCCTTGCCAAATTCACAAGCTTTTTTTCATAAAAGGATTTCATTCTAAGCAGAGTATACGGCCTGCGTTTCACCTACGCTCGAGAGAGTACGTTGTGATTGGTTAGCACAAATCCCACAGTGCCTCACTCTTGATTTTCAAAGCTGCTGTTATTTAAAAGTATAATGTTAACAACCTCCTATGTGACAGCTACAGTGGTCATGTATGGCACAGACAAGCGAGTATGTGACACTTGACAGGTTACAGGTGGAATGTGGCTGTTATTTTAGTTAAACAATAATAACCTCTAAGCGCCTCGCTTTATTAGTGCCGACAACAGCTTTGACTTCCAAGGTTGAGACATTCAAGGATTCAATTAAATATTTTTCCCCCAAAGATAAGGAAAAAAGCACGGGGAATCTAGCGAGAGAATTCATGCAGGAAGAAATGTATGGGTCGGCCGACACAAAGACGTTAGCACTGTAACGCTTGAGTCCTGTAGCCATGAGAGTCGCCCTGATAACCTTGAGCTCTTGCATGATCTTATAATTTACAAATGTAGCGCAGCACAGGAGTTCAGTCACGTCAAGAGCAGACTGGAACTGAGGCCAAACACTGGGTGACCTGACTTTAATTCACCAAGGTGGCACCTGAAGTGCTCTTCAGCAGAGTCAGGTGTGGTGGTGTCGGAGCGCATCACCTATGCACAGATGTGTGAGCCTCAGAGCAAGGACTTGACCAGTGTCTGATGCTTTCATCGCACTGACAGGCACCCTTGAGAAATGCAAATGATTTTGCGACGCTTATATTGTAAATGCAGTGTGACTCCTGCAGGGTGACAGTTACTGTCATCTTTAAAAAAAAAAAAAAAAAAAGTTCTCTTCACCTCCAGCCAGGAGCAGATGTCTTGCTCGCTCATGGACCTGATCGTGGCCTCGTCCTGGAACTCGTCCATCAGACAGTCCATGAGGTTCATCAGGGAGTTCACCAGGTTGGTGTCCGACGTCGGCGAAAGTTCCTGTGCGATCGGAGAGCAGTCGGATACAGTTTAACAGCCAATAGGGCGCAGAGAACACTCAAGCTACTTTAGAACTGTTCCACAAAAAAACAAAGAGAAAGCAAACGAGAACTCAAGACTAAGAAACAATGCACTGATGGTTGAGCTCGAGAAGTGCCCTGACGTAGCAAGACTAACTCAACGCTCATGGTGAAAATGATGGTAGACCAGAGAGACCAGAGAAGCACAGCTAACTGCACACTCCCACAGCAGAGCAAGAGGAAGAATGCAGGGAACCGGCCTGTAAAGTGTGGCGTGTGGCCGCAGCCAGGGGGCGCTGTTGTACACTGTACCTTTGTACCCTTGCGGATTACGTGCAGGCAGGTCGGCACCACCCTGTGGAAGAGGCCGGTGATGAGCTTCTGGCGCGTGTCGCTGACGGTGGGAGGCAGGGTGTTGAGCCAGGACAGCAGGACGGGCTCCCAGCCCAGCATGTGCGGCTCCATGTAAATCATGCCGCAGCGAGAGACCTGAGCGCAGACAGGTACTGTTACTGAAGCGCATAGATACACGCATGCACGCTCATGCGACTGCTGCGCAGCAGGGTACGTGTGCACGCACACACAGGCAGATGTGTCTGCACGCTTGTGCACGTCTGTAACATGCTCTCAAGCGCACACATTCATGCACTGAGGAGGGATTATGTGCTACATTAGTGTAAACCCTCACAAGCATTAACACAAATAAAGTTGCGACACGTACACAATTTACATGTACATAGCATTCTGTAAACATAATCTCAAACAGACGCTGTAATACCATAGGCAGGTGGCATTAGTCTCAAATGTATATGAGGTGTAAAACCTTTACTCACTCAGTAATCCAGTTTATGCCATTACTGCATGCGATTCAGGAACTTGTAAAGCCGATTATAATTTTAATGGAATTTTTGGAGAGAAACAAGATAATAACCAGCAAAGTGTACCTCAGAACAGCAGGGCACTGTCCGCTTACTTCCTCACTTTAATGTGTGTATGTGAGCAGGTGTGTGTGTGAGTGTGTGCCTGCAAGCCTGTGTGTGTGTGTGTGCACTCAAGTGTGTGTGTGTGTGTGGGGGTGTGCATGCCTGTGTGTGTATATGTGTGTGTGTGTGTGTGTGTGTGTGCATACGTGTAAGCCTGTGTGTGTGTGTGTGTGTGTGCGTGTATGCATATGTATGTGTGTGTGTGTGTGTGTGTGTGTGTTGGTCAATGTGCCAGCGACACTCAGGAGGAAGCCCACATCATGTGACTCCACGGAGACACAGGCGGCGAGCGGGACAGAATGATCAGGTGTGTGACAGGAGGAGGGACAGTGCAGTGAAACAGGAGGGCTCCAGGTCGACCCTCTCCGTGTTCTTACACCGAGACACAAAAAGGGCCAAACGCTTCTTAAAACCTCTGACTCAAAACTTTATGGGGGGGGAATCACTACACTTAATGCTGGTGGGTGCAAGCAGGGTGCGGGGGGGCGACCCTGAGCCAGTGCTGGGAGAGCGGCAGCAGGCAGGACGGACGGCCTCATTAAGAGGCGGAAAAATCGCTCCAGTTATCCGATTGTTGCTTTACTGCCGGTGAAAGCAGAGTCTGGGGCATTTTGGCCTCATTATTGCAGCCATAGAAGCCACATTACAGCAGATGGAGCGCTACCTGTGCTAATCCCCAGTGCTGTGTTTATGTTACAGCGCTATAGTATAAAGGCTACTTAAGGAGGTGTGCGCAGCGGCTTCTGTTGGTTTTATTGGGTTCTTCGGCTCTAACTCTCCCTCATAATCCCTCTAATGGCTACTTCATGACATAAGCCAGGGGTCTTTTTCAGTGAACCGTGTTCGGCAAAACCCTCATTCAAAAGGCCAGATTTGAACCGGAACACAGCAACTCAATATCCACATTGTTAAGAATTCTATTCTTATTTCACGAATGATAGCAATTATTCTGTATCTATCCTCAGCCTACAAATAGTTACACTTCATATAGATTAGATATAGCACAACCAGCTTTTAAAGGCAGACGTTTATGAAGCGTATAACCCTGGTCAATAAAATGGCATGACTGTAGTTGTGCGCAGTTCCCTTAATGTGTGCTGAAGGATCGTAAAAAGCCCTGCAACACAATAGTAAAATGGCCCTAGCGGCTCACCGTAGCTGGGGAGGCCACCTCTAGGTCCATGGGCTCGAAGATGAGGCTCATTTGCGGAGACATCTGAATGATCTCGCCGCTCATCAGACACAGCTTCTTATTGTCGTCCAGCACAGTGTTCATATTCTCGATCCACACCGCGTCCACCGGACCATCGAAGATGAGCCACTTCCTGTCTGGAGTCTGCCAAGAGTCCACAGAGAGGAACTTACTCATAATATACACCTTTTATTTCACAATAACGTTTATTAAAAATCACAGTCGCATTGTGGGAAATCTCTGAGACATCAGGTAATCACCACACCCACATTGACTTGTGTTATTGTCGCAACTTAAAAGTACGCCTTCAGACTCCTGGTTTCTAGAGCGCAGCACGCTGAAGACGATATTTATTTGAATAGTTGTTCATGGTCTGTGCGATATAGATGTCTCCACATCATATAGAAACGTCATTCTCCCCGCTTTGGATGGGAGTTCGAGTGCTATAAGCATTTAATAAAATAAAAAGCCTGATGTGAGACATTCAGCTAAAGCCTTCGATTGAAAAGTCACATGAAATGCGAGGAGTCAGTGGGACTATTGTCTCTCGGATACGCACAAGCTCTTTCAAGGCCTCAACCACTATTCATTAAGACCAAAACCCCCACCATTTTTCATCAGAAATTGCAAATTTTTAAGGATGTCAAACTCTACTAGAGAAAGTCATTTTTTGCTTAGAAATAACAAGAGGTCTGGACTGAAGTGGGTGTGTTTATTCTGTGACCTCTGACCGGTGAACCTAACATGGTTAATGTTAACCAGACATCAGTATAAACACACGCCGAAAGTATGAAGCCATTGTGCCGAGTGCTTGCTGATATCTCGTTGGTGCTAAGTATATTATTTACTTGCATTAGGGATGTTTTGGGAAAAAAAAAAAAAAAAAATTTGGAGGACCGCAATAAGCCTGGGAATGCAATTATAAGACAACAGTCGTGCGAAATAAATTCGAGAAACCAGTAATTATTTGGAAGTAATGCAGTTTTTTTCCCACTTGTGAATACGCCAAGGTAAACCTTAACCCTTAGAGCGCTGAATAAATTTTCAAGGAATTAAAAATTTAATTGTCCTGAGCTGTTGAAAACTTATCATGTGGCGACTTGTTTAAAAGAGCTCCCCTGCGGAAGCTCTTTGAATAAAGTCGCCACATGATAGGTTTTCAAAAGCATCTGATTTTGATATCTTACATCGCTGGGCAACTACTGTGCCTAAAGTGCTCTAAGGGTTAATATTACATTCCAATGTGAAACTGAAATTGAAGCAGAAATGGCTGTATTTATATTTATTTTTTGATATTTTTAATCATTGTCCACAGGAAAATGCTTGATGTAAATGCAAATCGCTTCCAATGAGAAGTGTAATTCTTGTCGTTGTCATGTAAGGGAGAGATCAATCTTCCGTGCCTGGCATGTTGGGAAATGAACAGCATATCGTTTAAAAGGAGTGACAGCGCACAATCTCGGCTATAGTCACTTGGGACGAGCGAATCACAGTGTAATCTATTCCGGCAAATGATTTATAAAGACTCTTCACATCACAGGAACTATTTCCTATTTATTTAGACATTACAATGTTCTCATCTAGGATTCAATTTGCAGACCATGTGTTACTGCAGAGCCCCAGGGAATGCTGGGAGCTGTTCGACAGGCTCAGATGGACACAGGTGCTTACTTGAGACGAGGCGAAGTCCCGGTAGCTGACCGCCAGGATTCCGTCCGACCACTCGTGAGAGACCGGGTCGAACTGGCCGTACAGCTGGCCCATGGTGATGGATTTGGGGTTGATGACAGTGATCTGGACCTTCTCCTCGTCCATCGAGCCCTGAGAAGGAAAGAAAACGCCGTCAGCATTGACCCGCGCGTTCTCTGAACCGCCCCACCCCTGCCCCATCAAACGCACGCACACCCAAACACTCTTGTGCCGAGGCCAAATCACTTTTCTACAATGAGGTTTCCTAACGTCTCCTGTTCCCCTCTCCTGTTCCCCTCTCCCCTGTTCCCCTCTCCTGTTCCCCTCTCCAAGAAGAGCTTTGGCCCTCAGCAGCTGGCTCCTCCTCTCAGGAAGTGAGCGTGACGTCACAGGAAAGAGGAAAAGAGAAGGAGTTTGCTTTGATATTCATGTATTGTTGACATACATGGTAATTTCTCACTGAGAAAAATAAAATGTGAATTGATGTCATATGATTGAGTGAATCATTTCAGGATTTTAAAAAATGCATAAATTAATTAAAATGAAATTAACCAATTAATAATTCATTAATTTGACACAGCAATAGCAAGATCACATCGATCACAAAAATAATCGGTTGTGGCAGCTCTACCTGGCTGCTGTGCTCCAGGACTCTAAGGTAAGTGAATCTTCGCTACCTTTTTTTTTTCTTGTATAAACTCCTGGTTTTCATATGACTGTCAAGATAGCATCACAGTACAGGATCTTTCATTCCTTTTATTCTACAGTATCTAAAAGCCCAGACAGTATTTCGTGGGAACGCTGACAATGTAAATACACTCAGAACTCAGTTGACGTTACAGTTGACCAGATATGGGTGACAGAGCTGACCAGAACCCAATGATACCTGCAGAGAGAACTCACCCATCCTTTAGAGTTATCAGAGCTGGAGAAACAGTGTACATCCTTCATTATTAACTGCCCTGCCGCAGGACTATAAGAAACACTTACAGTTAGCCCTGCAGGATTAGCATCACTCAGTAAAACTCCAGTCAGCCCTGATATATTGGTGGGTTCTGCAGAACTCAGTCACATGACCCAGTGTCATTCTGCACCGACAGCACCCAGCAACAATGCTCTGGCTATAGCATGTCATACACAGCGAATTCCGCCAAACCAGGCTCCTCCATGTGATCACCTCTTTGACGAAGCGGTACTGCAGACAGTGTCCCTCAGTGGGCAGGGGACGGTCAGGGGCTTGTCGGGGCCTCCACGGCTCCAGGATGTCGTAACGCCTCGCTGCCTCGCTCAGCGCCCGCTTAACAGCTCCCGCACCACCCGTCAAACCTGGCGCGGCCTTCTTCCCCGAGCTGGCACCGACCGACCACACCAGCGAGAATACGAAGATGCCCTGCGACAAAGGACATCACCCACATCAAACAGCGTGAGATATCTGAGATTTTAACGCCTAATTGTTCCTGGAAACTGAAACTGTGTAGAACCTAAAATGACAAAGATAAAACAAGAAGACACTGTCATCATTATTCAGCCCCTGCCCAGACCCAATCAAGGTAATGACTAGTGACACATACATACAGAATTTCCATTCATCTAGGAAAGTAGTTTCTGGAGATGAACTGAACCTCACTTATCCAGACAGACAGATGGCTAGGACGTACAGAGGGACAAGCTCTGCTGCACTACTCCCAACTCAATTTTGTTGTTGGGGCCAGTAAAATAACCAAATACAAAAACCATACTTGTGCCCCCCAGGCAGACGGAGAGAGGAAGGGAGAAAAGATCAACATACAGAAAAATGAAGCAGGAGATGAACAGACACACGGACAGTTGGGCAGACAGACAGACAAGATAGATATGAAAATGAGTGCAGAGAGATATGGGACAAATACAGGAGAGAGAGAGAGAGAGAGAGAGAGAGAGAGAGAGAGAGAGAGAGAGAGAGAGAGAGAGAGACACACAGAATGCACAGCACATCTCACTGTGCACCAACACAACAGACATTACACTAAGATAAGGCTTCATAAATCCCGCTTCTATTAGTGCTGAAACAACTCAGGAGTCCAAAGCTAAAATGAGTCAGGAAATGTTTACAAATGGACCAGAGGGCTGTACATTAATACTTTAACATCCTCCTAAAGTCTATTACTGTCGGGCTTTTGGCCCAGATTGTTCAAGGCCTTTACAGAGTGAGGGCACTATGACAGCTGTACTGACAGTGACAGAAAAGACGGCAGAGAATCCCATCGCTATATAAACTGCCGAGTGTGAACGTGCTCTTTCAAAGACAGAGAACACAAATACACAAACTCCCCCAGCACGTCTCCACCCCTTGCATTGGTACACTAATGTAAACCCTGTTCGGCTGCCCCTGATAAAGTCTGACCTGAGGACAGAGGGGAATCACAACACTGATCACTGCATGAGAGAATTTATATTTCATCAGCTGTTACTAAATCTTTTTATTTTCTTTTTCTCGCAAGTTGAAGTAGCTAATCGTAGGCCACAATATTCATAAATTGTGACACAAAATGCAGACTATTTGTCAAGAGGTATCGCAGCGGCAATGCTGATAGGAGCTTTTATGGTTCATGATGTCACACATGAAGGTGGGCCTGGGTTTCTGTCCACCCAGTAAAGCACTATAGCTTGTTGTTCTGAGTCAGCATTTTTCATTCAAGGGTTCCCTTTGCCAGATTCATGCTTTTTTTTCATAAAAGGATTTCATTTTTCAGCAGTGTATGGCTCATGCTTTCACCTATGCTCGAGAGAGCTTCACGCTGATTGGTTAGTACAAATCCACAGTGTTTCATTCTTGATTTTCAAAGCTGCTGTTATTTAAAAAGTATAATGCTAACAACCTCCTATATTACAGCTACAGTGGGTCATGTATGGCACAGATGCGAGTATGACACTTGGCAGGTTACAGGTGAATGTGGCTGTTATTGTAGTTAAAACAATAATAACTCTAAGCGCCTCACTTTTTTTAGTGCCGACAACAGCTTTGATTTCCAAGGTTGAGACATTCATGATTCACTTAAATATTTTTCCCCAAAGATAAGGAAAAAGCACTTGGAATCTAGCGAGAGAATTCATGCAGGAAGAAATGTCTGGGTCGATTCGACACAAAGACGTTAGCACCGTAACGCCGACCTGTAGTATGAGAGTTGCCCTGATAACCTTGAGCTCTTTTCATCTTATAATTTACAAATGAAGCGCTGCACAGGTGTTCAGTCACGCCAAGAGCAGACTGAACTGAGGCTAAACACTGGGTGACCTGACAGGCACCCTTGAGAAATGCAAATGATTTTATGACGCTTTATATTGTAAATGCAGTGTGTGACTCCTGAGCGGTGACAGTTATTGCCTGCCTTTTTAAAAAAAAAAAAGTTCTCTTCACCTCCAGCCAGGAGCAGATGTCTTGCCGCCATGGGACTGATCGCCTCGGCCCTGGAACTCGGCCCATCAGACAGTCCATGAGGTTCATCAGGAGTGCACCAGGTTGGTGTCCGACGTCGGGCGAAAAAGTTCCCAGCATCGAGGAGAGCAGTCGGATACAGTTTCATTGCCAATAGGGCGGGAGAATACTCACGCCATTTTAGAACTGTTCCACAAAAAACAAAGAGAAAGCAAACGAGAACTCAAGACTAAGAGACACTGCATTGATGGTTGAGTTCGAGAAGTGCCCTGACGTGGGCAAGACTAACTCAAAGCTCATGGTGAAAAACGATGGTAGACCAGAGAGACCAGAGAAGCACAGCTAACTGTACCCCTCCCACAGCAAAGCAAGAGGAAGAATGCAGAAAAACCGCCTGTAAGTGTGGTGCGCGTCAGCAGCCAGGGGGCGCTTGTTGTACACTCTACCTTTGTACACTTGGCGGATGAAGTGCAGGCAGGTCGGCAGCACCCCTGTGGAAGAGGCCGGTGATGAGCGCCTTTGTGCGTGGTCGCTGACGGTGGAGGCAGGGTGTTGAGCCAGGACACATCAGGACGGCTTTCCCAGCCCAGCATGTGCGGCTCCATGTAAATCATGCCGCAGCGAGAGACCTGAGCTACCGACACGCAAGCCGCTACTGAAGCGCACCGAGACACGCCAAAGCAGGGTGGCATGCAGGCGACACACAGGCAGATGTGTTGCACGCCAGCACGCCTGTAACATGCTTCTCAGAGGCGCACTCAAGCACACACATTCATGCACTGAGGTGGGATTACATGCTACATGAGGTAAACCCTCACAAGCACTCACACAAATAAAGTTGCAACACGCACAGAATTTACATGTACATAGCATTTTGTAAACATAATCTCAAACAGATGCTGTAATACCATAGGCAGGTGGTGTTAGTTTCAAATGTATAAGAAGTGTAAAATCTTTTACTCACTCAGAAATCCAATTTATGCAATTACTGCATGCGATTCAGGAACTTGTAAAGCCTATTATAGTTTTAATGGAATTTTTGGAGAGAAACAAGATAAACCAGCAAAGTATACCTCAGAACAGCAAGGCACTGTCAGCTTACTTCCTCACTTGTGTGTGTGTAGGCGAGCAGGTGTGTGTGAGTGCCTGCCTGCAAGCCAGTGTGTGTGCGCGCGCTGTGTGTGTGTGTGTGCATGCCTGTGTGTATGTATCCGCTGTCCGTCCGCAAGGCTGCAGTGTTCGATGCATGTACCTGTAAGCCTGTGTGTGTGTGCGTATGTGCAGTGCGATATGTATGTGTGTGTGTGTGTGTGTATGTGTGTGTGTGTGTGTGTATATGTGCGTGTGTTTGTGTGTGTGCATTTGTGTGTGTGGGTGTGTGCATGTGTGTATGTGCGTGTGTGTGTGTGCATATATGTGTGTGTGTGTGTGTGTGTGTGTGTGTTGGTCGATGCACCAGCGATATTTCTGGAGGAGGCCCACATCATGTGAAAGCACGGAATCCACAGATACAGGGGGTGGTAAGGGACAGAATGATCAGGTGTGTGACAGGAGGAGGGATAGTGCGGTGAAACAGGAGGGCTCCAGCTCGACCTCTCCGTGTTCTTACACCGAGACACAAAAAAAAAAAAAATCGCCTCCAGTTATCCGATTGTTGCTTTTACTGCCAGTGAAAGCAGAGTCTGGGGTATTTTGGCCTCATTATTGCAGCCATAGAAGCCACATTACAGAGGATGGAGCGCTAGCTGTGCTAATCCCCAGTGCTGTGTTTATGTTACAGCGCTACAGTATAAAGGCCAATTTTAGGAGGTGTGCACAGCGGCTTCTGTTGGTTTTATTGGGTTCTTCGCCTAACTCCCCTCATAATCCCTCTAATGGCTACTTCATGACATAAGCCAGGGTCTTTTTCAGTGAACCATGTTCAGTAAAACCCTCATTCAAAAGGCCAGATTTGAACCGAACGTGGCAACTCAATATCCACATTGTTAAGAATTCTATTCTTATTTCACTTAATGATAGCAATTATTCTGCATCTATCCTCAGCCTGCCAAATAGTTATACTCAGATGATTAGTTATAGCACAACCAGCTTTTAAAGGCAGGCCTTTATGAAGTGTATAACCCCGGTCAATAAAATGGCATGACTGTAGTTGTGCGAAGTTCGCTTAATGTGTGCTGAAGGATCGGAAAAGCCCTGCAACACAATAGTAAATGGCCCTAGCGGCTCACCAGAGCTGGAGAGGCCACCCTAGGTCCATGGGCTCAAGATGAGGCTCATTTAGGAGACATCTGAATGATCTCGCGCCATCAGACACAGCTTCTATTGTCGCCCAGCACAGTGTTCATATTCTCGATCCAGACCGCTGGCCCACCGGACCGTCGAAGATGAGCCACTTCCTGTCTGAGTCTGCCAAGAGTCCACAGTGAGGAACTCAGTCACAATATACGCCTTTTATTTCACAATATCGCTTTTATGAAAAATCGCAGTCGCTTTTGCGGGAAATCTCTGAGACATCAGGTAATCACCACACCCACATTTGCTCCTGTTAGTTTCAAGAACTTAAAAGTGCACCTTCAGACGCCTGGTTTCTAGAGTGCAGCGTATAAAGACCATATTTATTTGAATAGCTGTTCATGGTCTGTGCGAAATAGAAGTCTCCACATCATACAAAAACATCATTCTCCCCTTTGGATGGGAGTTAAAGTGCGATAAATATTTAATAAAAATAAAAAGTTCCGATGAGACATTCAGCTAAAGCCCTCGATTGAAAAGTCACATGAAATAGGAGGAGTCAGTAGGACTACTTTCTCGGATACGCACAAGCTCTTTTCAAGGCCTCAACCACTATTCATTAAGACCAAAAACCCCCCATTTTTCATCAGAAAGAGCAAATTTTTAAGGATGTCAAAATCAACTAGAGAAAGTCGTTTTTTGCATAGAAATAAAAAGAGGTCTGACTGAAGTGGGTGTGTTTATTCTGTGACCTTTTGACCGTGAACCTAACATGGTTAATGTTAACTAGACATCAGTATAAAAACACGCCGGAAGTATGAAGCCATTGTGCCGAAAGTGCTTGCTGATATCTCGTCTCAAGACAAGACAGTGTGACGCTAACACAGATGCTAACGCCGCACAGTCAGGAAACCAGTGTAAACTATGCAGGTACACCCCTTCGGTGACCAAATTTTTTTTCTGATCCCCTAAAAAGAAACGAAAATAGCAAATATTAGTATCAACATCACTGCGCTTAGCTCCTGCATCCCACACCGTGATTGCTATTTAGAGGCGAGAAATCTCAGCTCGTAGAAGTCGCCATAAGGAACCTGACCTTCCGATTCTCCCGCCGCATCAACCACTTAGGCTCTGCTTCCTCCAGTCCTCCACGCCTGGGCGCTATGACGGCCGAGAGCAAGTTTGCTTCCACATTCCCACTTCTATTTATAACAGGTTTTCATACAGAATAGTTTTTTTTCCATCACTGCAGAGGTTTGTTAGTTGCGCCGCTTGTTCCATTATTGCTTTCTGCTCTTCTTTTGTTAAAGCACACCGACGCAAAACTAATTTTTTTTCAGATTAGAGAGTCAATGCAAAGACGCCAATACACGCGAAATGCGGTATTCGCCTTTGCATTGACTTTGAATGTAATGTCGTATAAAAAATTCCTTCCGCCGTCCGTGAAAGCCGGCCTCTTTTTGTTCCTGTTGCACTGAAGGGGAAGGATCATTTCTGAGAAACATCTTGCCTTTCTACGTTACCAGTCTTGCTCTCTCTCTCTCTCACTCTCTTGCTTCTAACTTCAAATGGATGTTTTTTTGACGATGACTTTTAGTTAATTACTAGAACTCCAGTTCATCAGTGAAACTGCCCCTTTCTCGGACAGAGTTTATTTATTTAACATACTTTATTAAATGTTTTATTAAGTTTTAAATTGGGAGTATTATTCTCTAATTCTCAAAAGTACAACGAAATCAGCCAGCCCTAAACAGTCAGTGAGTGCTGAGTGTGTGTGTGTGTGGTGTGAGTGAGTGTGTGCGGTTCAAGTGTGTGTGAGTGTACTTTTAAAATGCATGTCAATTAGAAAAAGCTAAATGGCCCTTTTTAGGTTCAATTACACTGCAAACCACTTGGCCGCAGTTATGAAATTTTGACTCTAATGCCCTTCATAAAGTAATGAGCTGCACAGCTGCTTGTGTCCTGTGTGTTAATACGGCCACGATGCCCTCTGGTGGAGCGGAAAGCAGTAATGAACATTCCTGCACATGTCGAGCCGGGCTCACACGCAGCAGCCACTGTTTCCACAGGTTTTTGCAGTGCATTTATGCTGCCCGACGCCAGCCTAATGCTCCAGGGTACCAGGCTCAGCTCTGTGCTGTTTACATGAACTTCATCAACATATGGGCCTAAACGCCTCTGATCAGGTGACACATGAGATATCGATTGTCGCCGGAAAGCACGGCGGAGGTCAGTCCAATCAATTTTTATAACTCCTGCAGCTGTATGTCCTGTTTTTACGAAAGAGGCCACACCGAACGAGATTGACAGGCGCCCTCACACCTGCGGCTCAGTACAGGGCTGAGAGCAGGAGGTGAGGGTCGGAGGTCCTGACTGCCGGGTTTGAATCCCGGAGAGCAACGGCACGACGCAGCCGAGCTGACCTTGAGCAG
The DNA here is from genome assembly GCA_029692085.1 of Gymnothorax javanicus. Classification (NCBI taxonomy): domain Eukaryota; kingdom Metazoa; phylum Chordata; class Actinopteri; order Anguilliformes; family Muraenidae; genus Gymnothorax; species Gymnothorax javanicus. Next base: position 4,829,429 of record CM056205.1, on the reverse strand, counting down.
AGAAGTTAGACTAAACTTTCCCCTGAATCCCTGAGGCAAATATCGACCTAAAGATAGAGGGCAGAAAATGAAATCATGCGAGAACCACAACGTTGCTGCTAAGTAATTCAATCATAAATCATTTAAAGCACGCGCCCATCCGAAAAATGGCTTTATCCAGCATAAGCCGCGTTGGTGCTCAGTGTATTATTTACTTGCAATAGGGATGTTTTGGAAAAAATTAAAATTTGGAAGACCGCAATAAGACTGGGAATTCAATTATAAGACAACAGTCGCATGTAAATAAATTTGAGAAAACCAGTAATTATTTGGAAGTAATGCAGTTTTTTTCCACTTGTGAATATGCTAAGGTAAACCTTAACCCTTCGAATCGCAGAATAGATTTTCAAGGAATTAAAAATTTAATTATCCTGAGCTGTTGAAAACTATATCATGTGGCGACTTGTTTAAAGAGCTCCCCCTGTGGCAGCTCTTTGAAACAAGTCGCCACATGATAGGTTTTTAAAAGCATCTGATTTTGATATCTTACATCGCTGGGCAACTACAGTTGCATAAAGTGCTCTAAGGGTTAATATTACATTCCAATGTGAAACTGAAATTGAAGCAGAATTGGCTGTATTTATATTTATTTTTGATATTTTTAATCATTGTCCACAGGAAAATGCTTGATGTAAATGCAAATAGCTTCCAATGAGAAGTGTAATTCTTGTCGTTGTCATGTAAGGGAGAGATCAATCTTCCGTGCCTGGCATGTTGGGAAATGAACAGCATATCGTTTAAAAAGGAGTGACAGCGCACAATCCCAGCTATAGTCACTTGGGATGAGCGAATCACAGTGTAATCTATTCCGGCAAATGATTTATAAAGACTCTTCACATCACAGGAACTAATTCCTGTTTATTTAGACATTACAATGTTCTCATCTAGGATTCAATTTGCAGACCATGTGTTACTGCAGAGCCCCAGGGAATGCTGGGAGCTGTTCGACAGGCTCAGATGGACAGGTGCTTACTTGAGACGTGGCGAAGTCCCGGTAGCTGACCGCCAGGATTCCGTCCTGACCACTCGTGAGAGACCGGGTCGAACTGGCCGCATAGCTGGCCCATGGTGATGGATTTGGGGTTGATGACAGTGATCTGGACCTTCTCCTCATCCATCAAGCCCTGAGAAGGAAAGAAAAACGCCGTCAGCATTGACCAGCAGCGTTCTCTGAACCGCCCCACCCCTGCCCCATCAAAAGCATGCACAGCCAAACACTCTTGTGCGAGGCCAAATCACTTTTTCTACAATGAGGTTTCCCTAACGTCTCCTGTTCCCCTCTCCTGTTCCCCTCTCCCCTGTTCCCCTCTCCTGTTCCCCTCTCCAAGAAGAGCTTTGGCCCTCAGCAGCTGGCTCCTCCTCTCAGGAAGTGAGCGTGACGTCACAGGAAAGAGGAAAAGAGAAGGAGCTTGTTTGAGCAGGGATGCTATCAGGCGACGTTTAAGATGGCGGGGGTTTGCGTGACGCTGTAGCGGTACGAGTCCCTGCCTGATGGAAGCAATGGCATTTGAGAGGGACGTTGATGGATGCGATGGTCGCCGTGCGGCTGAGGGCGCCGCTCGGCCCGGCCCGCCAGAATCCGCCGCCATCGATCGCGGGCAGCGACGGCGTGCGGACACCCGTCCGACACGCCCCTCCGCACGTGACCGTTCAGCGGCTGCACCGCGGCTAACGGGGCGCGGCGACCGAGCCGTCGAGTGTGGAGACTGTAGCGTTTACTGTAGCAGGTTCTGCACTGGAAATATCGCTGACCTGCAGACCCTCGGCTTTCATGGGAAACACAGTGATTCCCTCTATAAACTCTCACCTGCTCTGCGTTGCTCCTGATTAATACCTGACTGCGTAAGTATACCGTCAACAAGAAGTTTTGTTGAACATGGAAATGCCAAGCCTAAACAAGCCTTCATTTAATTAATGCAATGTACCGCATGGGTGGTGCTCGGTGCAATTAAGATATTGGAATTTTTGGAGGAAAGTTTGTCTTTTTAAAAATCAAACTGATGCTAATCTAATATTTTGCATAATTCAAAATAAAGTGTTGTTTTAAGCATAGTACATGTTTGGAGCATGGCCAAAATAGCAGATTATTACCCTCTGTTTAGGCGTTGAGGAGTCGGACAGAATAAATGCTGTGTTTTGGGATGCGCTACAAATGCTTAAAGGCTTGTTTCAGACCCGACACCAGAGTGATAAAAAATACTGCCAGTGATACTACTACAGGAGTGATGATAGAGCGGCGGTAAAGGCCATTGGAGGCAGAGATTAAGCTGATTGGCTGGGGTTGAGAGGAGGAAGCTGATTGGCTAGGGTTGAGAGGGTGAAGCTGATTGGCCTGCTCGTACCTGATGTCGTTCATTCATGGCAGCCGCCAGCACGCGGTAAGCGGAGGTCTTTCCCCCGAAGGGCTCCCCCACCAGCATGAAGCCATGCCGCACGATCATCATCTCGTATATCTGCTGGATCTTCTTGGAGAAGTCGTCGGTCAGCTGCAGGTTCATCTTGTCGCAGTTCCTTTTGATGGCGTCCAGGAGGATCTTGTTATCGTGCTTCGGCAGCTCTACTTCGGGGAACAGGTCAGAGGTGATGCCCTGCAAACACATGCACATACACACAGGTTTGAGCCACATTCCCTCACACACACACACACACACACACACAACACAGGCATGCAGATAGAAGTGGAAAACCCAGGTTCAGTGAGTAAATCCGCTCCAGAATTTTGTTCCAGTCACCTGGACTCGTCATTAAGCAGGATTTCTCCACCAGGAGGGGGCACTAATCAGAGAAATCAGTTGGATGAGTTTGTGGGTGGGAGAGAGACACGGCAGGACTCTTACTCTCTGACCCCCGGGTTTTCCACCTCTGAATGACGATAAACAGTAAATAAACAGGAACTGTCTGTGGACTCAAATCAAGTTTCCGCAGCTCCAACGGTACGCTGAAACACTTCAAATTTTCACCAGTAAGAGAGAGGTGCGGGTGACGGCGAAATGACCACCGTTCCCGCCGATGAACATCCCTACCTCAAAGAGCGGCAGATCGTGGGCCAGGAACTTGGGACGATTGACATCAATAATGGACCTCAGGAGCAAGATGTCCTCATTTTCATCTGGAAACTTGAGCTGAGAGCCGGAGAAGAGCAAAGAGTGACATCGTAAGTCTTGCCAGTAAAAAAGGGCCCCCGGGGGGGAATGGAACTTCATGAAAGTGAAAACGAGTCGTGAAACCCCTCTCTTGTCAATCGCCGATGAAGTGTAATCTAATCAAAAGACTTTGCTTTCTCCCTAAAAGCACCGCGACGGGTCTCAGTGAGGGAATCGCCGATAAAGGCTTGAGAGCTTCACCTATTCTGGGTTTCATGAGGACATTTGTGGTGTCTCAATCTCCCACAGCTAATGAATCCTGGGCTTTCCGAGAGAGAGAGCATCTCCCTGGTGCTCGGTCTCGTCTGCAAGGCCTCTTTTTTTTGATCGAGAAAATCAATGGCTGACCCCGGGGGCGAGAGCACCTTTCACCTTCCCCTGAAAGTCATTTTGAATCGTGCGTCTCGGCGGAGCGCAAACAGAGGCAGAGTTAAGCTGAGGAGAATATCATGACTGTGAAAAAAAAACTTCTCCATAACAGCAGATGAGATGAAGTGTTTTAACCCTTAGAGCGCTGAAATCAATTTTTAATAAATATAAATTTTAAATATCTTGTGCTGTTGAAAACCTATAGTTTGGTGACTTGTTTAAAAGAGCTCCCCTGCGGAAGCTCTTTTGAACAAGTCGCCACACGATAGAGTTTTCAACAGCTTTGATTTTGATATCTTGCATCATTGAGCAACAATAGCTGCATTTAGCACTCTATGGGTTAAAAGTACTTCGAAACTTGGGCCAGGAACGCAGTGATTTGATTTCTAAAGATTTTTCCCATGACAGGGGAGACTGAGGTCGGATGAGTCACGGGGATAAATGAGCCATATCACTATGTTGTCTATTTTAAACACCATTGGCATCGATTGATCGCAAAATAGTGATATGGCTCATTGGTCCCCATGGCTCATCGGACCCCAGTCCCCAGTCTCCCGCCAGAGAGGAATTTCAGAGTTTTAGTCGTTATTTAAAATCAGTGGTCTTAGAACACACTGCTGCGGACGTGCAATGGAGCAGACTTGGGTCGATAGTCGATAAAGACAGAGCCAAACTTCAGGAAATTTGGGTCCACGATCGAACAATGTGAACTTCAGCAATGACTCACATCCATGAACCAACCAACTGGTACACGATACGGGATCACAGAAAATATATACCCTGACCCACCATGACGCATGTAAACAAAACAGAAACGCGTGTCGCAGTAATGTGGAGGCGAAACGCTAAAGATCGGCAGAATTATGCCCAAGGCTTTTTGTCCTGCTCATTTTCAACTGTTTGCAGTCATTGCAGGAAAGCAGAGCAGATAGGTGACGCTCGCCATGACGACAGGAGGGTACATTTCTCTGAGTTTACATTCACAATACGCCAGGTAGATGAATCAGACTCCCTGACTCACTGAGATCTTGAAATCTTAGCCTGACACTTACTGCAATCTAGATTTTAGGAGACTGGTCTCACGCAATGTGACGTGCAATGATCCAGTAAGATTGTTTTTGTCTCGCGGTCTGAAGCCGTCTTTAAAATGAGCCGTCTGTTTCGAATAGCACGCGAGTCTTTCACTGTGTGACGCAGCCCGGTGTACAAACATCCTGTCAGGTTCACAGAGCCGTAAATACTGATATGAAAAGTTCATTCTATTTATTGGTTGTTCCCTGCACTGTGCTGCTTCATATAATTTTTATGCAGCCGCCGAGCCAGGGCCACAAAAATGCTTATAACTGCATCAGAGAGAGGAGGCGGTGTGATTTTTATGAGTTCTTTCAAATCCCCTGTCATCCTCAGCCCAGTAAACCTGTGTCATATGCATACACAGCATGCTGGTAGTTGCTTGGTTTTCAGTCAAAAACATTGTAATTCAATTCTGTAATTACATCTGCAATTAGCCAAACCTTAAACTTAAAAACAGTTTATCAATTCAAACCTTAAACTGACTTTGAACACCTGGTGTGAAATCTGATACACAGGGAGATACAGGCATATTCAGGTGCACAGTTCATACAAATTAGCCCATGGAGTGCTGAGAAAGTTGCTTAAAATTTAGAAATCCATTTACCTTGTGTTGCTGAAAACCTACCACGTGGCAACTTGTTCAAAAGTGCTCCCCTCTGTGAAACATTAAGAATAATTGCAAGAACAATTTTTCAAGAACTGAAATTCAAAATTCAAGAACGGACAACAAGAATTGTTTAAGAACAGTTAATAAAATATTCATCCAGCAACACCTAAGGAGCTCTTAGTGGTACAAGATGTTATTTGGTAGAAGAGAACAGCATTACATTTTGATAAGTCTGCAGTCAGTGGGGAAGTGAAGGTATTGCTAGGCTACCAGTAGCATGGAGCAGGGAACAGAAACACATAAAGACAGGTTTTTAGAGTAGGGACTGGAGTGAACCTTCAGGTTGCCTGCAGCCGTGAGGACGGATTTGACAGCCCTCATGCCGTAGTCGTAGTGGTGCTGGGAGGACAGTTGCTCGGAGCACAGCCTGTATGTGGCGACGATCTTCACGGAGAGTGGGCGAGCCGTCACGAAGCCGCAGGAGTACAGCACAATCTCGGCGATCATGGCGTAGTCCGGCACCATCATGGCCACGGTCCGGAACAGGGCCTGCAGTAGTCAGAGCCCAATCACACGCTATGAGTCAGATCCGCGCTCAGAGTATGGTCATATCCCGTTTAATAAAACCTCCTGAAAACTAAGACTCACCTGCTTGCTGTCAGTTTATACAAACAAAACCCTCGTCATGTGACACGCCAGTACAGCGTCAGTGTAGATGAACAAAACCCCGGTCATATGTAATGCCAGTTCAACATCAGTGTACATATATGAACTAAACTGTGGTCACATGACATACCCATTTAAAACCAGTGTGCACAAACAAAACCCTGGTCATGTGACTCGCCTGTTCACCACCAGGACCTACTAAAGAAACCCTGGTCACATGGCCCACCTGTTTATAACTAGCACAAGTCAACAAAGACCTGCAGCCTCATTTATAAATGAAAAACAGGCACGGAAACAATGGGTGTGCCACTCTCTTTGAGTATTTTGGTCTTGCAATGCAAACTTAACTTCAAAAATGTGAAATTATGCAAATATGAAAAATTCCAAATTAATCCTGATTAATTCAAAAAAAATTGCATGCAGTTTAGCTTGCCCATTGCCCATTGATCTATTTGAGGCGGCGGGGGATTTATTGTTAGTGGCAAACACTTGTTTATTCTTCTTTAACTGAGCGTACACAATATTAAGGCATGAAATCCACACAAATTTTCATAAATTAGGGCCCAGGTGAAATTGCTACGTCTTTCCTCCTATCGTTACAAACACAAAGTGCATCACAGGTGAAGAATCTAAGCTGAAGAGTTATGATACATTTTATGAGAGGTTTTAGCACTCGTGAGTTAAGCTCATGGCCCCGGACTGTGAGAGAGATGAGATTGGTACAGGACCCCCTGACTGCGTCAGCCCCTCTCCCCTCTTTACCTTCAGGTTGTCGGGCAGCTCGAGCGGCCGGCGTATCCAGGGTTCATGGTGATGAACACGCACACGTAGGGTTCAGTTTCAGCTCCGTCCCCTCAAACAGCAGCATCTCCGAATTGTTAGATATTCCTGCGGGGAGAATTGGCAGGCGAAAGTTTGAAATATTTCAGTCAGCACCAGCAGAGTGTGAATCGCGAGATATTTAACCCCAGGAGACCTATGGGCCCATATATGGGTCTGTCAAACAGCTGCTGTATTCAAACCTGTGAAACTTTAGGCCATTGCTGAAATAAATGTTCAAAAAATTATTAATTAAAGTATCTTGTGCTGTTGAAAACCTACCATGTGACGACTTGTTTAAAAAACAAGTCACCACATGGTAGGTTTTCAACAGCTTTGAATGTGATATCTTACATCATTGAGAAACCCCATTTATACTCAGTGCTCCAAGGGTTAAACTCTTGTTGAGATTCCATGGCTTTCAAAGACCTCAAATATGTCCTGCTGAATTACTGGGAAATTTGTCTACAGTGAAAAACAAGATCTAGATATTTTCCATGTGATGTAAGGCTGTCCTGGGTTTGAATATTTCTCTCAGTGAACGGAAGTGTGATGAAGCTTCATTGAAGCTCTGCAACCAGCAGATACAGAATATGTTTGTGACATTGTTCTACCATTTGAAAAAAAAAAAAAAAAAAAGCTTTTTGACTTTGAACCCACTTGAGGGAAAACTTAGGGAAAATTCAGAATTTAAGGGGTTAACCGCTTTCCTCTTCCATTTTGGTGACGGACAACCTGTAGACAGAACATCGTTCCGCGGCAGAACATACTGGCCAGGCCTCGGGGGGCCGTGTCGCGTGTTCGCTCGCCCGTTACGGTTTCGAGCAGAGCATCGTAATACACCTCTCTGTATGGTGAGAATCTGCTGGGCCACCACCGACAGCACTTCCAGGTCAATTCGGTTGAATTCGTCGAAGCAGGCCCACGCGCCGCATGACAGCAGTCCCTGAGGCGACAGAAGGACATCAGGCATTAGAGACTCCGTTACCCATGTTAACCTGCTGTGCCTGTCATCTCATGCTGCGCCTGCTTTTTTCAGAACCAGAACCAGAAAGATGTCTGTGGACTGGTTATTGGTTGAGCATTTTGGTGACTTTGATTCGACATGAATGATGTCATTCTTTCAACCTAACGAGAACCAAAGGTTGAGATTGGCTCAGCACCAATTCAAGATGGCAAAAAAGGAAATGCACCAGTATTTGGGTGCTAAATATCGCTCTTCGCGATGTTTGTTAACAACCCAACCACGTCCACCAACAATATTTGGTCCGGCGTTTTCCAGTGCAAGTGTAAACATGTTTCCGGTCATCCATTTGATGTCACAAACGTGTTTCTGTTTCTTGGTGCGAAAACACAGCCCCTGGAGGCACCATCGATACAGCCATCGCAGCATCTTCATCCTCAAAGGCACATTTTACTATTTGTGGCTCGTAGGCATTGCTTCAGCGCCGCCCATGTTTAAACTTGGCCTTTGCAGGTTTTGATTGAGATAAAGCTTATTTTGCCCAGTTAGAGAACATTGTGAGTTCCTAGCCCCTTTAGCATGGTAAGTAGTCCGGCAACAGGGGGTTTGCAAACTCCAGCGAGAAAACACACTGTGCCTGCAAAAACACAACCTAAAACTGCAATATGAAAAACCCCAGACAGCGAAGTATCCCTCAAAGCATGCGTAAGTAATCAGTGCTCGGGAATCACAACCGAATTTGCATTTCAAATAGTGTTTGCTAATTTAGCTCTGAATACAGTATTGATGAGGCTTTTATTGTAGACACTGCTCTGTGTTTACCCGAGTACATTTAGCTAAATTTTGAGAAAATTCACACTCGAGATGCGAGTAAATACATACAAGCTCAGAGATGCAAACCATGACTGGCCAATTTCCTGAACAAAAGGTAGCATTAGCAATTACTTTCCTTTTCAAACAACGCATTTTTCACTCAGATAAGCGCTCAGGTATAGAGGCAATTATTAAACTGAAACACTTTCCTCTGTTTTAAAAAACTGGAAATTTACACCCCTCCCCACTGCAGTGGTGAGCAGCTTCCAGCAAATCATAATGCACCATAACAAAAAACCAGCAATAAAGCAACTTAATGAAAAATAGGTTTTTTTCATGCCTGCCATATATGCAGACATGTGCAGCGCCAGACATTGTAGGATGGATCTATTAACTAGACAGTTGGTGGCCTACTGGTCGATGTGTATGCCTGGACCTGCTAAAGCAATCGTTCCCAAAATCCATAGACTTTGTGACCTCACAACACACAAGGCCCTCGCTGAATATGAAACGAATCCGTTGAAATTTGTCACCTGCAGAGCGCTCACGAGAAAATCTCTGTGGACGCGCGCAGCGGACGCGGCGTGACTCATTGTCCGGGGAGACAATTAACTAAGACAGAATTATTACGTTAAATTGGGCAGCCTGAAGTGACCTGCTAATTAGCTAATTGTAATTTCCCTTTCCAACCCTTACATTTGTCAAGTATCGTACATGGCAAGAGTCTGTCCTTACACCCAGCACCTATTATGCTCAATCCCTTTCTCTTAAGCCAACATACCCTGCTGTACGTCAGGCACATGTAGGACTGAGGACCTTGCTGTGGTAAAAACTAATTCTTCACACTCATGTTTCCATTTTAAGAATGTCTGGGTAAGAGTGCTTGTAGGTACACACTCTGAAAGTACACACTATGACCTTTTACCTAACTTTGCAGCTATTTTCAGACAAGACATTATTATTCACAATCAATTCTCAAAAGATTATTTTTTGCCTTTTACACTGACCCAACGTTCGACTTCACGGATAAAAAAAACTTTGCTTTTCTTTCTTCATTATTTTCTGTTTCGGATGAGTATCTTACATCCTCCTGTTCAGTCCCGGGGGCAGAAATCGGCTCAGGCAGGCGCTCTCGTACAGAAGCACAGCTCGAAGGTAAATCAGCCGTGTGATTTTCTCACCGATATTAATGGAGGTCATTAGTGCCTGATTCAGAGGGCTGTGCGTTACTCCCATCTAATCCACTGCAACCAATGTTTGCTACCAAACCGAGCGCGCCGCCAAACCTCGCCCGGCCTCCCGACTACCCGCCGTCGCCATGGCAACTGCAGAGATCCTTTGCTGCGGTTCTCGCGCCCGCGTGAGGAGGTGTGGGTTACAAAGTTTTTGAGTTGGCGGGCAGGGGCCGCGCGGGTTCGGAAGTGGGACGAGGTCTATTAAAGGATAAACGCTTGCGGTCCAGAGCCCTCTGGCGCGGCCTACCTTGAAGAACTTGCCGAGGGCGATGTAGTCCAGGCCATCGGAGCAGTTGAATACCACGCACTGCTTGGCGATGGCTTTGGCCAAGTCCTTGGTGGTCTCTGTCTTCCCGGTTCCAGCCGGGCCCTCGAGCCCCTCCCAGGTGTAGGTGCAGGGCCCTAACAGGGTCCTGGTCAAACAGAGAGCTCAACATCAGCACCCAGCCACATGCAGTCCTGCACACCCTCCTGACTGCCATCCCTGCCGCTAATGAGCGCTGACAGTCTAATGATCTGATTATATAAGATTATTACCCTCCAGCCATTATGGCTGATGGAGTATTGTCATCATGACGGTGTCTGTATGTCTGTTGATGCGTCTGTCTGTCCGACATTTTGTGCAGGTCAGTACTCAGTAACCATTAGTATCTCACACCTCATGCTTATCGCATGTAAGGACCATGGGCTGGAGTTGTGCAACTATCTCCCTTTATTGAGATTTGACCTTTGACCTAGGTGCAGTGACCCTGACCTTGGAAATTTTGGGCAGGCTGTTTCTCAACAATCAATTACAGCAGCAATTTGAAACTGACCATACACATTGGATAGATCTGTGCATCGTCTGCTTGTATTCCACATTTGACCTAATATTCCTAAACTTTTTGCAGGAATCTGAGATCGAATGTTGCGTGGCTCAGCTAATGATGATTCCCACCTGTTTAATATAATGGTGAGGTTGAGGGGTCTTATGTGCCTTGAACGTTATGTTTTACTGAATATAATTCAATAAAGAATCAAAAACCTTCCCAAATAAATACAAACTCTAATAGAGCGGTGAGGCATAGACAACAGGTCACAGTGTGATCAGAAACACCTTTTTCATATTCCGTGACCTGCTAATTAGCCAATTGTAATTTCCCTTTCCAACACTTACATTTGTCAAGTATTGTACATGGCAAGAGTCTGTCCTCACATCCAGCACCTATTATGCTCAATCCCTTTCTCTTAAGCCAACATACCCTGCTGTACGTCAGGCACATGTAGGACTGAGGACCTTGCTGTGGTAAAAACGAATTCTTCACACTCATGCTTCCATTTTAAGAAGGTCTGGGTAAGAGTTCTTGTAGGTACACACTCTGTAAGTACACACTATGACTTTTTACCTAACTTTGCAGCTATTTTCAGACAAGACATTATTATTCACAATTCTCAAAAGATTGTTTTTTGCCTTTTACACTGACCCAACGTTTGACTTCACGAATAAAAAAAACTGCTTTTCTTTCTTCATTATTTTCTGTTTCAGATGAGTATCTTAAATCCTCCTGTTCAGTCCCGGGGGCATTAGAAATCGGCTCAGGCAGGCGCTCTCGTACAGAAGCACAGCTCGGGAAGGTAAATCAGCCGGTGTGATTTTCTCACCGATATTAATGGAGGTCATTACTCCAGCGGCTGATTCAGAGGGCTGTGCGTTACTCCCATCTAATCCACTGCAATCAATGTTTGCTACCAAACCGAGCGTGCTGCCAAACCTCGCCCGGCCTCCCGACTACCCGCCATCACCATGGCAACTGCAAAGATCCTTCGCTGCGGTTCTCGTGCCCGCGTGAGGAGGTGTGGGTTACAAAGTTTTCGAGTCGGCGGGCAGGGACCGCGGGTTCGGAGGTCGGACGAGGCCTATTAAAGGATAAACGCTTGCGGTCCAGAGCCCTCCAGCGCTGCCTACCTTGAAGAACTTGCCAAGGGCGATGTAGTCCAGGCCGTCGGAGCAGTTGAATACCACGCACTGCTTGGCGATGGCTTTGGCCAAGTCCTTGGTGGTCTCTGTCTTCCCGGTTCCAGCCGGGCCCTCGGGAGCCCCTCCCAGGTGTAGGTGCAGGGCTCCGAACAGGGTCCTGGTCAAAGAGAGAGCTCAACATCAGCACCCAGCCACATGCAGTCCTGCACACCCTCCTGACTACCATCCCTGCCGCTAATGAGCGCTGACAGTCTAATGATCTGATTATATAAGATTATTACCCTCCAGCCATTATGGCTGATGGAGTATTGTCATCATGACGGTGTCTGTATGTCTGTGTGGGCGTCTGTCTGTCCGACATTTTGCGCAGGTCAGTACTCAGTAACCATTAGTATCTCACACCTCATGCTTATCGCATGTAAGGACCATGGGCTGGAGTTGTGCAACTATCTCCCTTTATTGAGATTTGACCTTTGACCTAGGTGCAGTGACCCTGACCTTGGAAATTTTGGGCAGACTGTTCCTCAACAATCAATCACAGCAGCAATTAGAAACTGACCACATACACTGGATAGATCTGCACATTGTCTGCTTGTACTCCACATTTGACTTAATATTCCAAAAATTTTTGCAGGAATCTGAGATCGAATGTTGCCTGGCTCGGCTAATGATGATTCCCACCTGTTCAATATAATGGTGAGGTTGAGGGGTCTTATGTGCCTCGAACGTTATGTTTTACTGAATATAATTCAATAAAGAATCAAAAACCTTCCCAAATAAATACAAACTCTAATAGAGCGGTGAGGCATAGACAACAGGTCACAGTGTGATCAGAAACACCTTTTTCATATTCCTACATATTTAATGTTTTATATTGTGTTTTTTGTGTTTCCTACCCATTGGATTTCACATGTGCCCCAATGACTGCTGTCCCCACGGCCCATCTCCTATATACCAGTGACCCGGCGGGTCAGCCCATCCTATTAAAACCCTCATCGGCCGGGAGAAGCGGATGGTGAAATGCATCGCTGATTTTCTCTGGCCTCTGATCAATGGCTGCAGTTTATCTGACCCAATAGAGTTTCTCGCAGTCCCAGAACGCGCCCTCTGAACATACCAGGTCAGATCTTTTTTATTTCTAGAGATCTGCCCTGCTGTTTCTCTCCACCGTTGGTGATGATTTATTTTTCAGCACAGAATACAACATCATCAACCCATTCCTTCAGCTAATACCACAGCGTCCACCCCCGTCCAAACACTGAACTCTCCAGTGTGAATTCACTGTGCCAGTCCCTTAGAGGTAGAGGAGTACGTGCGACCTCTCTCTGTGTGTGAAACGCGGATATCGCACTGAGGGCCAAGGAGGAGCAGTCTGACCTGTAGCAGCGGTCCGTCAGCGGGGTGATGACGAGGCGAGGGGTGTTACCCAGGTACTCGTACCCGTACGGCAGGCCGGCGTTTATCATCCTGGTCTGGAGCGTGTCGTCCTGCAGGAGCAAAGGGGAGGAACCTCGGTCAGGGCATCGGGGTCCAGAAAAGGTCATGACCCAAAACTAACCATCCTCACACTTCGAGGTGCTCACGTACACGCGAGGCACTGACCTCTCCTACAAAACTCTATACACCGGTGCGCTGCGCACACAGACTTTACTCAGCTTGACATTAAATGGGCCGAGTGCTCGCTGTAGTTCAGTGATGGGGGAGTGAAACTCTCTCTCACCTCCCAGTAGTAGCGTAGCTGACTGAGCCACTCAAAGTCGTTCTCGTCGCTGATGCCCTTCTGGACCAGCATGGAGAGGACGTCTCTCGCGTGGACGTCCAGCACCACCAGTGCTCCCAGCGTCACCCGATTCTGCTTGGAGAGCCTCCCACGCACCAGCGTCACGATGTCGTCGATCTGCGAGTTATTCTGCTCCAGGTATGCCTCCAGGGCCTGAGAGAACAGCGGCGAATACGTGCTGAAGTACAAATTCGCCGATATCGTGTGAAGAGTTTGCTTCCAAAACGCAATATATCCATTTTACTCATTTTTATTAAATCAGCCTTTTCTATGTTGGTGCCTATTGCATTTTACAGAAAACTTAATCTTTGACCATGAAAAATACACCTTATATCATGAGTTTCTAAAAACAGATTTTTGCACCATATGTAAGAAGCACAGGGCTATTGCTCTATGCTATTATCCCAATTTTTGTAATTTTGGCACTTTTTGCATTTTGGAAACAAACTCTTCATGTATGTGATTACACACAGTTCCACACATAAGCAAACACGCCCGTGTGCAGTGTGTGTTCCACAAAGAGGTCTGTCCCTGTTCACACTCTTGTACATCGGAGCCCCGAACCTTCTGGCCCTTGGCGAAGGCGTCGTGAATGTCTTTGGTCCAGTACACCTGTGAGACGCACAGCACCGTCTGTCCCGGCCACGCCCTGACCCAGTTAATGCGCAGATCCTGGGGGTAAGCCTGGAACGCCTCTCGGATAACCTGAGGACCACAAACATACATCTTACAGTCACACTGAAACATACAGTACACAAGCAACCCAACACCGACAGGAGATGCAGCCTGTCTTCCATGAAAACGCTCATTTAAAAAAAGGATAATACTGTGCTATTTTATTTCAGGCTAATGCAGTATGCTGTGAGATATATGACATGCCACGCAATAACATGCCACCTAATATTTTGCACACGATCAGTCTAAGCAGACTGGCAGGGACCTCTGGGAAAAAAAATAAGAAAAATGCTGATTGATTTCAAATATGAAAAAGCAGGAGCGAGTATAGCTGGCAACTAGGTGAAATAGATGCTAATTAGAGCCCCAATGGGAACAAAAATATATCACATAAGATAGATTAATACACCCATGACAAATAACACGCATTGTATAATAGGCAGCTTTACACAGAATCTGCACCCTTCAAGCCGCGCTCATTACTGAATGTATATGGGAGCATTAACGATCATGTGGTTAACGATTATTGTATTATGTCACGCCAGCTTCATTATAACGTCCCTGACAAAACGTTATGAGCAGTTTTGATGAAGGGGACTTTAGCCTGACCATTACTTTAGGCCAGTGGTGCCCAATCACGCGCCGCAGGGGGCCGAGAGCACTCAGGTTTCGACCAATCAACCGCAACGCCTGCTGACGACACTGATTAGCTCACCTTTCAGCAAAGAGGCGGAAACTAATCGGTTAAATTAGCAGGTGCAGCGATTGGTCCAAATTCAAACTTGCACACGCTTGGCTGGGCGCGAGATATGATTGGGCAACAGTGGTTTAGGCCACGCGCGTTGTGCCCCGCGTAGCTGCCACAAGACACACAATGCAGGAGGAGTTTAGTGCTGCGAGTCCGCAAGATGGCGGTAGCTGATTGGCTGCGGCGGTGGTGGCGGGGGCTAACCTTGTGAAGGGACTTGAGCATTCCGGTCTCCAGCTCCAGCAGCCATTTCTCCACCTGCCCGCGGGCCCTGGAGGTGGAGATGGTATCCTCAAGCTGCACCACTTCTCCGTCGCTGCTCTTCATGTGCGTGATGTCCAGCACGTCGGTGAACTCCACGCTGGCGATGCCCTCGAAGCACTTTTTCAGGTGGGGCTGCACCCTGCGGGGGGGCGTACAGACAGTCTCTCGTTAGCATCTGAGTCCAGCTCAAGGCTGCAGCCACTGAAAACTCTGGGTGTACCAGAGGCAGCATCTAAAAACCTTCTCTCTCCTGCAGGGCCTACAAAGTGCGGACAGCTGTCGAGAAGCAGCGCTTTCGTGGGATTCGACATCCCTGCGCCGAAAATATAAGCGCATTTATAATGCTGAAGGGCCCTTTTTATTGAAAAGAATCACATTTACGATGTGGGGAAATTGAATAATAACATTTAACAGCTAAATAAAAACACTGATTCTCCGCATGTGAATGATGTAACTTCCTGCAATCTCTACAGTCCAGTCCCTTCTGTGGCTGGGATTAAACAGGTCTGCAGGACTGGGAAGCGCCTAACGAGAGCAGAAGCCCTTGGATTTCAGTTTGACGAGCCTCTAATGCTGATGGGAGATTCTCGCTGCTGTGAAACAATGGACACCTTAATGTCAGGTGTCTGACAGAAAAAGATAATTAGCCCTTGATGGATTCACGCTAAAGGCTTTTCGTTCTGATTCTGACGCTTTTAAATTCATTCTCTTTTTCTTCCGAGGGGACAGCAACCTGCTGTAGATGCCATTCGCTCCAGAGAAATTCGGAAACTGAGATGAATCGCGCGGGCTGTCCATCTTATTAAACAAATACCTCGGAGCCAAAAAAGACAAAGTGAGGGCTGCCATTTCAGTGCCGCTCCTGATGTTGATGTAAATTCCTGCCAATCAAAGCTGACAATCAGCCCTTTAACCTTTTGTTGCATTGTAGTTACTAAAGTAACCAAACCCTCGTAATTAAATTCAGCAAAGGTAAAGACCAGACTTTCAAGGTTTGAAATTAGTTTTCTGAGCCCAGACTCATCTGTAAATGTGTTTGGGTGTTCAATCCCAGCTGCCCGTTACCATCCTCCTTGGTAATGGGCGAGGCGGTGAACTCAATCTCTGGCCGTTGGCCTCAGTGGTGACGCTCTAGCCGTGTGACGTCAGAACCAGTCACGGAAAGGCAGAGGAATCGGACAGGACACAAGACAAAGTTCGGCTGTGGCGTTGTGCACGAAGACCGCCAAAAGAACATAAAGCACCATGTCTTATGTCACACTAGTCATCTTTTCGCTTTGAAAGGTTCTACTTCTTCTGAAGTATACTGCCGGGCTTGAGTGTTCTCTCAACTAAGACATCTGTCTTTTCAGCGCGAGCCGAGGCCCTGAAAAATCGGCTTTTATTCAGCAGTAAGCGTTACTGTCGTCTAAGCATCTGGAAAAACTTCCTTGAAAATCCCAAACATATCGTCAGGCACTGTCGTCGTCGCCGTATAATGTTGTGTGGACTTCACCATCCAGACCTTTGACCCCCCTTTTTTTTTTGAACAATAGTTACTTAAGTATCGTACCCACTTTTAGCGTCACCAATCAAATTCCGCAAAGAGAACAGGGTCATGCAATCCATAGGGCTAAACTCCACATGTCTCAGTCGTTCATCAGTAGTCCGTGTTTAGCAGACACTTTGTCCCCAGGCGTAAACACAGTATGTCATCGAGGACCTGAACCCAGGAACCTCGGACTGGACGCCTGAGGCAGCGTACGGCAGCGTACGGTCACAACACAAACTGGACATTCCTGCTAACAGTCGACACTCAGACACAGTCCTTCCATTTAACCGTATGACAAACACACTTCACTCATAAAACTGAATACACTCAGCCCTTTAGCTACTGTACAGAGTCCCACAGACCCCCGATTTCTTTATAACAGCTAAAAAAAAAAAACACACTTAACATCTCGCTTTGTCAGCTATATATTTCATAAGAGATTAACTTGATAACTAAAAAATAATTTATGTTTCTATTTCGGGTAATGCTGCATTCATTACATTTGTTTTCCCAATGAAAGAAATCCTAAAATTTATTCATTCAGCTGTAATTTAAGTCGTTGGAACTTGAAAATATTTCCATGAAAATGATTTACATATTTGCTTATTCTCCTATTGTTTTTACTAACGACTTTTCAATCTTTCATGCCAATTTGAAATGTATAGTACAGGGTAAAATGTCATCATTAACAGAATTAATAGGTTGTGATATGATCAGAAGAAAGGGAAAAAACAGAAAAAGTCAGTATTTATTATCATTATTATTATTATTATTGCAAGCTTAGCGTTGGGCTGATTCCAACGGAACACAAGGGTTAAAATGTTTTCATTGAGTAAAACCGGGCTCACTTTCGCGCCTCGGTGCGCTAACCGCAACTCCACTTTGTCCTGCAGGGGGCACTGCTCTCCCTGCTGAGGGAGAACTGCACCAAAGCAAGAACAGTAGCCTGCAGGCTGCAGTGGTGGTTAGTTTACAAACTGGACATTCCTGCTACCAGATGGATGGGTGTGAGGTGAGAGGTCCTTCCATTTAACAGTGGAGGACAAACACAATGGGTTTGACTCATAAAAACTGAATACACTCAGCCCTTAGCTACTGTACAGGTGACAGCGGAGATCATTTGCGGACGGGCTGTGGTTACATCTGATGGAAGGATCTTGACTGTGTGATATGAGGTACAGGTTCAACCCCTTCAACCCTGAATTTTCAATTTACGTTTTTTCCCATAAGTAGATTCAAAGTCTCAAAAATGTATCTGCAGGTTGCAGCGCTTCTTTGAAGCTGCATCACACTTACTGCATATTGAGAGAAATATTCAAACCCAGTGTGCTCTGTTTTAATGACCACAGCGTTACATCAAATAGAAAATATATGGAATCTAGATCTCGTACTACATTTTATACACATTTCAATGTAACTCAGCAGAACATGTCTGGGGTCATTTCAAACCTTGGGACCCCTCGAGAATTTAACATAGACCAGGAGTTGCAGAAGATTGAGTGCAGCAGGTGCTTTTGGGTTTTATGGGGTTAATTTTGTGGGGGAGGGGCTGTACCTGGTTGGGTCTTTGGTCTCGGAGAGGATCTCCAGCAGCTCGTCATTGGACAGGAAGAAGAATCGGGGGAAATACAGGCGCTTCTTCTCCAGGTACTGGTTCAGTCCCTTCAGGATCTCCTCCAGGTGCTGTTCGAATCCGTCAGGTTCTTCAGCATCTTATCGATCTCGACCACCGCCAGCACGCTTTTGTTCTGCGGGAAAACAAAGCAGCAAGGGTGTATCCTGGTACCCCGTGCAGAACTGTGCACTGCGGCAGAACCAAATCCTTGTCATAGTTTGGATGTGCAGCGTTAAATAATGAGAGGGAAAACAGCACATTCAGGTTTGATTATAACCGTGGGGACAGAGACAAGACACGAGCGCTTCGGCAGATAAGGCCGTAACTGCGGGGTGAAACAGCGATGCGCTCCGTGAGATGACCAACCGTTAGCCCCTGTGAAAATCAACACAAGCGTTCTAGGATCTCGTTCCTGAGATGTGGTCCCCTCAACAGTGGCTCTCTGACTGAAAGAAAAAGAAGGGAAGACTGTCTGCACTCTTTTCTCAAGAAAAAAGCAAGAACAAACGCTGTGAATCCACAGAGAGAGGACTGTGAAGTTGGGACTACGGCTCAAGGCTTCCCGCGCCCAAACTGTCCATCCGTCATCGTGATAAATGTATCCTGTCAAAAGCAGATCCTTCCAAGTTCACAATTCATAGATATTCTTTAGAGTCGTATTCACTGAGCTCCTTCATACAGCTCGGCAGTAAACATTCATAGACACCCTTAGGTACCAGAAAACACCAACTACAGCTCTTACAATGAGGCACTGATGCATAGTATGGATTTAATACAGAGCTGGGGCTTGTAGCTTGGTACTGTAGTAAAAAAGCTTTTTGAGCATAGATTCCATTAAATTTATTTTGCCAATTGTAATTCCCAACTGTTTTTAAACCTAAGTCCATATAAAATATAGCCTTATTCGTTAATGAGTGTGGACTGATACTGACCGTCTCTGTGCTGTTACAATAGCTGTTTCAGTAAGATGTTTTTGGAGCTTAAAAGATTATTTTTTTTCCTTATGAGAATTCTTTGAAAACAAGGACTTTGTTACGGCACATTTCTTCACTGAGCCACAGATTTTTGTTACAAATTTCCCAGACCTTGTTCTCTGGTGACTCAAGACATAAAACGAGACAAACTCTCTGAGATTTTCAATAGCGAGTAACAAAAGGCAGTTAATAACATTCATACTTGCCAAGCCCTGCTCAAATACCTTTTCTCAGCACCATGAATACGACCCGTTTACCGATTTAATGAAAATGTGTCCAAGAGAAACTTATTTCTCAGATTAAATCTCTTTATTATTAGAAAGCTTTGATAACAGTCTCCTGCAGTAGTCTATTCAAATAAACTGATTTAAGTAAATCAAATCAAATCTCTGCCTCATTTGACTGACAGTTCCATATCAATGCAGACAAAATTGGAAACAGGAGGGTGTAATATGACTGCGGGGCCATTTTGAATTGACGGCATTATAAGGTAATGGACAGCTGTTTCCATGCACTGAGACTAAATTGCATGTACCGTCCAACCCTCCCAAATTACGATCACTGCTCCTTTTTTCCCAAGGTGTATGTGGAGTGTTACAGACATAATTAGAGTGTAACCTTCCTCGACAGTGACAACGAGGGTTTCAGCATCCGTGCAAAGGCTCAAAGTAAGCAGGAAGGGAACATCATTCTGTTAGATTGTTCCTGGAAGGGCTCTGTTGTCCTGTCTTTATCTTGTGCAGCCTTATTGTGAAATGATTCGCACATGAGCCCCCAGTCCGATGCAGCGATTTAAATCCTTCACCTGGAGGGCCGGCGTGTTCCTCGGCTCAATCCTTCAGGACATCGCTTCTCTCTACATATTACTGCTCAGCAGCTCTAATTAAATGCCTGAACCGCTGCAGGTCAGAACGTTTTACCTTCAGACAGGAAGAGTCTCGTCACTGGCAGACAGATCGTTCCTCCGCGCATGTGACAGCCGAATAATGATTTCTCTACACTCAGCACTACACACACAAAAGTCCACAGATGAACAGAAGAGAGGCATTCCTGCTTTGGCATTCATCACAGAGAGCTCTGGAGAAATTCAAGGGACTCCAATTTAATGGAAGAAATCAAATTGTTTTATTTTGCCCCTCTCATTCTACTAATTTACAAGTCGATCTGTCTTCTTTTTTCCCAGAAGAGAAGTTAATGACACGCTAAACCAGAGGATAAGTAATGACCTGCGATTCACAAACGCGTCTAAAAAAATAAGAAGCACTTCAAGTAGTATCGCGAACCAACATCGCCACCCTGTGGCTCATTTCTTTACTGCTTAGTGAATCACCACTTGTGAAATGCTTTTCATATACACCTTGTACAGTGTATTTTAAACAAATTTTTTTTCATAAAATGAGCCTCAATCTGAACCACAGTAGGTTAGATGGCTCAGAAGACAGCCTTATTCAGGGACAGAATGACGTTACCAGGTGATGAGACAATCCAATTCTCAACGCAAAATTTGCTAAACAACGAATGCTCTCAGGAACGATAAATAACTTGATCTGACTTCAAATCATTTGCACACACACACCACCCACCCAGCCACCCACCCACACACACACACACACACACACACACACAAAAACACACACACACACACACACACACAAACACACACACACACACACACTCACATGCAAACACACACACCCACCCACACAAAGACAGACACAGAGACACACAAACAGACAGACACATACACACTCACCCCTCACACACACACACACACACACACACACTCTCACATGCAAACACACACACCCATCCACACAAACACAGACACAGAGACACACAAACAGACCGACACATACACACTCACCCCTCACACACACGCACGCATGCATGCATAGATAGACAGACAGACACATACACACTCACCCCTCACACACACACACACACACACACACACACACACACACACACACGCGCGTAGACAGACAAACATACACACACACACACACACACACAAACAACATAAACACAAACACACACAACCACTCACACAAACAGAGCACGATTTTTCTGTGTCTCAGTGACCTCATTTCCACACTATTCCACATCACTGCTTCCTCCCAGACAAAAATCCATAATTCCTATTTGCTGTCCTTGTCAGACATTTTTTTGTTATTTTTACAGTAAATCTTGTGTATTATTTAGTGTTATTATCGATATATTATATGGCATTGTTTTCTCTAGATGTTGCTGAGGGTGGAACCAATTACATCCGTTTGGAATGTCTGAAGGGGTGGAACTTGCAGATTTTAACTTTGAACCCTTCTCTAAAGTCGCGCCTCTCTGCCACCTCAGTGTTATTGAAAAAATGACATCCGCTTGCCGTCTCCCTGCTTCCATGTGAATGCAGCATAATTCCTGGATGTCCTTGTCAGACCCGATATTCCCGGGCTTCTCTGGGGCAGTTCTTTTCAGATGGGAGGGTGCCATTTGTGTCTGAAGGGACAGGAGCGGAGAACCCTTCTAATATAGCCCAGACTCAGGCATTGAACCTGCCTGTCATCCCTTCTGGGGCAGTTTTGTGGGGTATTTGTGTGGCCTCATCCTGTCATCCCTTCATCCTCGCGTTTCACACAACACGTTTGCGCATCTGCAGCATATTCAAACGGAAATCCAGAGTCCATCTTCCAGCATGAACAAACCCAAGGAACCCAGCATCTACATTCAAGGGTTCTCAAAATGAGCCTGTGCCTTTAAATGTTTTTATACTGCCCTGACACACACTCCGTTAGGATGCAGCGAAACACCCTATCAGCTAGTTACCTGCATTCCAACCGTTTCAAATATTTCTAGCTTTTCAATCATGTTTGATTTTTTATTTTTTTTTAAGTAGCTGATGCACAGTCAATCTGGTTGTTTTTGATCCCGTTGCTGCTGTTGTCCCTTTAGTAAGCTTTAGTTCGCCGATTTTTAACACAACTAGTCGCTGACCAGCTGAGTAATTAAGATGGCGTAAACTCCATCGACTGCTATCGTCTTCCGCTGTCCGTAAACAATGCAACCTGTAACCTCTAATAGTCACAAATATTGATCTAATTTTACGAAACTTGGTTTGCAATATCTTTAGCACATAAACTATTCTGGGATTGCATTTAAGCCCTGCAACCCCAAAAGTGGGTGGGACAGGGTGGCCATATTGAAAAACTGAAGTTGTCCATTTCAGACCCTTCTACAATGTAATACTCCCAGCAATGGCAGGCTACTTTGGCCATAATGGAAATAATTGAGTGAGTGAGTCACGATCCTTGCATACTCAATATCTCAATGGTACTAGCCATAACTGTAACCATAACTAAACATAACTTTGCACATTAACAGATATAGTGTAGCAAATAAGCCAATTACAATTTGGTTAAATCTGTGAAGCTGCATCATACTAAATTAACACACAAAAACATACCGCATCGTGCAGTCCTGTACAATCCAGCAGGACCGCACGTTGCCTCTATCAGTTAGCTTGCAAACCCAGCTAGCTAGCGTGTTAATAAATTTATCAGTGATTCAGTCGAAGCCTGATAAATGCACGATTTCACCAATAGTTATACTAGCGATGTTTGTTTTGTGTTTCTGGTGCAGTTGAAGCGTATGCACTAATGTTACTTTCGTATGCCTTCATTTCACTTCTACTTTAGCCAGATAACTAGCTGCTGAGCTACATGAAAACCGTGGAGTTAAGCAGCCTGTTTTTCATGTAGTTCTGTGCCTAGCCAGCTGGCTACTGTGAAGGTCAAATTATGCTGGCTGGATAGAAATAATTGAGACATTACCTTTACTAGCTAGCTATATTCTCTGAAAAGATCCTGAGTTTACAAGCGGCACTTCAGCCTCCAAGCATCATACTTAATAATATGCAAAAAGACCACATCGCAGGTTCCAGCACAATCCAGAAAGATAGTACATTCCATGTCATACAGCAAATATCAACATACATTTGTATAAATGACTGGAAGAAAGGCCTTTTTGGTGGCCTTTGCACATTCCTTCACTCATAATATCAAGCAGACACAAATCAAACTTTGCATGCGACATCTTTAGGATATGAAGTAGTTCGGTATTTCATTTCAACCCTGAACCCATCTACCAAATGGGTTCGGCAGGGTGGCAGATCAGTTGAGTTTCACGTTGACTTGCACCTCTAGTCTGTATTACTCAGTTTTAAGTTTTATCCTTGATTTAAGTTCCTTTAAGTTTTTTATCCTTGATTTTGTTATTTTATTTGGTCTTTTTGTCAGTATATTTGGTGTTTGCCAATCAGGTTTGGACTTTTAACAACTGAATGATGTGTTCTCTGTCACTTTTACTGTTAACACTTGTACTTGCCTCCTAGGAGCTCTGCACTTTTCTACTGATCTTTTGCACTTTTTGTACGTTGCTCTGGATAAGAGCGTCTGCTAAGAACCTGTAATGTAATGTAATGTAATGCAAGTTAAATTTTCAGCTAAGTTTTTCATGATAGGGGTCAAATGTATTGCCAGCTGAATTAACTCTGGCGACAGTGAAATAATTCTAAGAAGCTGATGATGTAATGAGACCAAGTGTGGCCCGTGGGCTGGACAGGATGTGCACGTTCATTACCAGGGAGACCTGCTTCATGGTGTCTCTCCAGTTCTTGTCGACGGTGGTAAAGCTGCGGCCCTCCTTGGGCATCTGGGCCATGATGTCAGGGGAGCTGAAGATGGGCTCCAGGTACAGCCAGGTGGCTTGCACCTTCAGCCACTCGTCCAGGATCTCCTGCAGGAGCAGCAGCTTCTTCTCCCACTCCCTGCAGGGGGCAGCAGAGAGCACTCACTCTCTCCACACTCAGCACTCTGACACAGCGGCTGTTACTTAGAGCGCAGGCTGCAGCTTTTACAGGCAGCATTTTTAGGCTGCTACATCATCGCAGGCAGTTCCATCGTGAAGGCGCTCTCAAATACGGCAGAGACCTGCAGCCTTCATCTTGCCTGATGTCAGACGCAATTGACAGCTCATTTGCGCTGTTTCTATGTTGACAATTCTGTCTGAAATGGAACAGCCTGCAGTTCCGTAGCCGAGAAATGCAGCCTAGGAAAACTGCAGCCTTTTAGAGAAACAGCCTGCGACGAGGCCCAATGGCATTCATCATAGCCCACGGTTTGTGCTCTCTGCTTTTATCCGCAGATACATACGCAACGTAGAGAACGTTCTGCGAGGCAGATAACGCAAGCTCAGGTAAATAATGAAGAATACACACACACACACACACACACACACACACAGAAGGCGCCATTTCAGACATACTACTCCATTTGAAAATGCGCTCGCACACGCACCGTATCTCGCTCTCCAAGGGCTTGATGAAGGGCGAGCTGCACATGGTCTGCGTCTTCACGATGTGGTCGTCCAGCAGTGTCTGGATCTCCTCCACCGAGGACAGGATGGAGGTGCCCGTCTCGCGGTAGGGCAGCAAGCTGAACTCCATCTCGGCCCACTCGGTGACCATCTTCTCCATGGCCTTCTCCAGCGAGTACTCCTTGCCAGCCGCCTCGCTGATGCCCTCGAAGCTGCCCAGGTGGGCCTCCAGGCCCATGTCCAGGAAGGAGGCCATGCAGCCCTCCTCCTCGCTGTCGGGCTTCAGTTCGAAGCCCACCACCTCGCTCATGGCATCCCAGTGGCGGTCGCGCAGGCCGGGGTTGCAGAGCACCTGCACGAGCGGGATGTGCTCCTTAAAGGCCTCCACCTTGGCCTTGGACCTGGCTGACGATGTTCAGGGCCTGGGGCGACTCCTTCAGGCTCTTCTCCAGCTGGTACAGGCCGCGCCAGTAGTTGCCCAACTCTGACTCCACCTTGTCGGGGTTAACGGTGCTCAGCGGCCCCTCCAGCCAGGCTTTATTCCGGGCCTGGAACTCATAGGCCGTCTCGTACAGGCGCAGGTAGGGCTCCAGTCGGTCCTGGGTCTCTTTGCGCAGAGGATACTGGGACACGGGCAAGTTGAAGGCCTCTTCCTCCATGTTAAATCCTTCAATCTGTGAGGACAGGCGGTCAGAGCCACACACAAAGCCTTTTTTTTTTTTTTAAATGAAACTGCAGCGTGTTTAAGATGGCTTTTCAAAGTTCTTGACCAATAACACAAACTGAATGATCATTCTATCCTTATAACACCTAATGCCTAATATTAGGCATTATTAGGTAGTACTCAGATTTACCAGAAATAAAAACTCTGGTCAGAGCACACACAAGCCTTATGTTGCTCAGAGGTAAGCACACTTCAGAGCATAATCTGTGTGAACAGGCAGTCAACACACAAGCATTTTTTGCAAGATACTGAGAAAGTTTTAAACACTTCAAGTACATGGTAACTTATACAAGTATGAGTAATGTATACTGTGGACATCAAAAAAGGTAATGCTTTTGTTTGGACGGTGGCGATGAACCATTTTGACAACTGTCAGATTTTTTATTTTTGAAATCATAATAGTAATCGCTGCCATGAGCTCTAGCACTTCTTGGCAATCACAACTTTTCTTTTTTTAAACCATCATTATTTCACAGAGTCTCTCCGAAGTTTCAATGTCTACTTTTTTCCTCAGGAATCAGTGAGGAAAAACAGATCAAAGAAATATGGTGATTATTATTACATTTAAAAAAAAATCTGTCTCCGCGGTTCATCGCCCAGCCCTTTTGTGATTCGCCGCTGCTCTAATTCAGATTCTGCGCTGCCCCTCTGTTAGTTCAGAACTCGTCGGCGTACGACGCTCTCCTGGGCTGCTGTTAAATGACAGACGGCCTTGCGGGCGCTGGTTAAATGACAGGTCATTTTTTGTGCGCCATTTTGTGCGCGCTGCTGGAGCATAACGCTTAGAGAGCAGACCCAGTGAGTCAGTCATTATTCCCAGGTGGAGCCCTGGCGCGGCAGCACCGAGCCACTTAGCGGGAATCGCTTCAGTAAATAACCAGCCCTGTAAATGCAGTGCAGAAATAACAGCGCGGGTGGCCTTCGCCTGATATTGCAGCGGCGGCGAGAGGCCTGCACCTGATCCACGGCGGCGTCCAGTTTGGAGTTGAGGGCCTGTGCTTTGGTGAGGTACTTGTTCAGGTCCACCACGTCCCCGAAGGAGACAAACTCCTCCACCTGCCTGCTGTAGCTCCCCAGCGCCTCCACGAAGCTCTCGCACCTCAGCTGGGGTACAAAACACAGCAATGGACACATCCTGAGCAGCGTTCCCAGCCAACAATGGAAAGGACAAAACTTTGAGTACCCTCCAGTGGGACAAGACCTTCAATACTGCCATTGGCTGATTGGTTCGACTGGCTCTAAAGGGCTTTGCAGTCCAGTAAGACTCCACAGGTCAGCTAATTCTGGGATTTAAGAAGTCTCACTGCCCAAAACTGCTAAACCTGATCCTCTATCATACTGAATAGACTGAGGGGTCTCAAATTTTTAAAATTTGACAAGTTTGATAAGCGTGACATAAAATTTAAAGGCCATCTATCACTTTTGACAAATTAAGTTGCCCAACTCAAATGCTTCAGAGTGACTGAATTCCTCAAACCATTAGAGAGAAATGACCTTTTCAAGTACGCATGGATACGCTCGATTTCAGTGCTTCTGTCGGCCTAATTGCTGCTCAGATCTCAGGTGGCAGGGTAGAGGGTCAGGGAAATGGACATTTCAGCTGCATGTCCATCAGAAAACTAGGTCTACGGTATCTAAAGAAAACTTTCAACTTGTTCTAATGCATGAGCGTCAGGGACAAAATCCAAGAAGTTGTCATTTAAAGGGGAAAAAGGGTAAGATTTTGGGCGGTCTGTCAGTTGTGATCTCCTGGGCTCTGTGTTTGGGGTCTGTCCTCGACCACAGCTCCCTTTCGGCTGTAATCGCTTCAGTATCTCTAATCCTGTCATCTGTCAGCCTGAATACAGCGCTGCGTGTAAAAGCTGTGCGGTCTGTATGCTCCTCTTTTAATTAATAACCTCAGGGACATAAACCTTTAGCAGTTTTTATCTGAGTTCCCAGCTTTGCTCCAATAAAAAAAACCTTCCAGGCACCTTAGCAAAGCAGCCGGATGTAATGTTGTGCAAAAACGTCGCGTCCGCACCTTTTTCGCCTTTTTATTTGTCGTGCTGTGTGATTGCGACTGTGATCTTACGTCCGCAGCCCGCAGCGCCCAGGCTAACTGAAGGACACATCATTCAGTGTTTCGAAGTTTCAAAGTGACTACAAATAACAACAGGCGCTACACAGCTAACAGCCTACAGAGAACGGGCGGGTGTTTGCGGGATATCTGCTGTGTATGGGGCCGGCGCTGGTGGAAGCTACAGACCTTCAGCCCTTCCTGGAACTGCTCGGTCTTCTCCTCGACCATCTTGCGGTAGTCCGAGAAGATGCCGGCCATGCGACCGTGCCAGCGGAAGGTGTCCAGGTTGAGACGAACGTCTTCCTGGGACAGGGTGGTGTAGTCCATCAGCCCCCAGAAACGCTCTTTAGACTCCAGAACGGTCTTTTCTAGGGCCGGCATCTCCTGACGCTCCACCTTCTCCACATAACTCTGGTGAAGGGGGAGTGAATTTGAACTTACAGATTTGAAATTACAACTCCACGCAAAGCAGCATCGCACACATGCATCACTGCGCCAACCCCTAGAGCGCTGGATGCAGTTATTGTCGCTCAATGATGTAAGATATCAAAATCTAAGCTGTTGAAAACCTGTCATGTGGCGACTTGTTTAAAAGAGCTCCCGCAGGGGAGAGCAGAGGAGCACAAGATAATTAAATTTATATTTTTAAAAAATTAATTTCAGCGTTCTAAGGCATGTTCAAGTTTCATCAAGGGACTGGTGTTGGAAATTAGCTTTGGCTATATACACTTGTACATTATATCGGACACTGCATCTGCAGCTGTCAATGTTTTTTTGTATGTGTCCCTTACAAATAAATCAATCAATCAATCAATCAATTAATTAATTAATTCCCGGAACGTAAAAGTGATAAATCGAGCTGGTTTTTCTCAAAACTGCGCCTAACTTTGATAAATTTGAGTAAAGAACAGGGATCAGTGTGTAAAGTAGAGGGAATTCTGAGATTCTCGTTACCGCCAGGTCCATCAGCTGCTGAGTGTTATGAGGAGTGCTCAAGCATTTCACCTCGATCTTCTCAAAGTCTTCACACAGTCTGCGGGCAAAAGAAAATGCATTCACTGCACCGCTTCAGCTATACGTAACCAGGTTAATCCTCACCAGCGGAACGGGGAGATGGGGTATCGAGAGGGGGCGGCGGCATTTTTGGGGTACTCTGGGTGGGCTTTGCTGCGGGACTCACTGTTTGTTGATGATTTGGTGGTCCTCCAGCATCCGGTCCACCAGTTTTTGGTGGAGTCCATTGGCGCGACTCACCAGAGCGCTGATCAGCTGGGAGGAGTGCACCAGGAACATGCCCACACGGATCACCTGCAATGAAGCCCCACGTCAGGCCATCAGTCCTGCTTCACCGCAGGGTTGTACCACAGGCTTCTGCTCGATTAGGCACTGGGTGTAATTTGATTGTTAAGTAGACAACAG
>CM056205.1:2232500-2390000 GCA_029692085.1 Gymnothorax javanicus | reverse complement strand
TCAGAATGAACTTGGAATTTCGCATACATGCACAATCCTACTAATTTTGCACATTTTTAAAGTCCCGTTTATTTTCATAACTCTGAAATCCTTGTTGTACACATATTCTCTGTGTCCTGTTTATAAATCAGACCCAAAGAGAACGTGACAAGGAGCAGCTGACCTGAGACAAAGCCCGGACTAACAAAAACCCAGGGCCAGGGAGAGACATTCAACTCAGAATGAATGAAAGCATAGGAAAATGCCCAATATAAAGGTGCGCATTGGTTCCCCATTCAAAAACTCAGCAATATGTTTTAGCAAGAAGAACAGAATGCATAGCGGAGTCTGTATATAACATTACCCTATGGGGACAATCTAGTAAACTCACTGTCACCTCTTTCTTAAAACACAGTTATGTGAAAATATGATCAAAAGGTGACTAAAGACATCGACCATGCACATCCGCATCCGTCTGAGCATCTGTGTGCCGTATGAGCACATATCTTAGGCTGCATTCACACTGGTGTTTTGATAAGAACGCTAGTTCTCTCATTCATTTGAATGGGGATGGTGCATTTAGGTTGCATCGTACGGGACTGTAAGGGACGCCAGAAAAACTGCAGCGGCCCGCGATGAAAAAGTTGAAACGGAATCAACTTTTGGAGAAATGCAACCCAACTTCACGCTGCGGTAGCCAGACCGGACCATCTTCTGGACTGGTGGGGTGAAAGTTCTGAACATGACATCATACAAATGAGCCATGCCCTCCAAAACCACTACACAGCCCTGCGAGAACCACCGTAACGCCCGACCTGGAGTAAACGCAGCCGTAAAGAGGGATGAAATTCTGTTTACGTCCTCAGGAGACTTTGGGTCGCAATGGTGTCCAGCCCTGAGGGACACTCTCATTCGCGCGGAACTCTCCGGAACCCCACACGGACTCGACCCCTCGGTCGCTTTGCGATCTCTGCCCCAACTGGCTAATGCAATTATCCACTCCCCGAGGAGCAGGCAGACTGGCGGACGACACACACGCGTGTTATAATGGAGTCCTGTCACTCCGTCATGTAGTATTATACCCAGGGGACGGTGGACCGCCGTCACTGTACTGGAGGATCTGTCTCTGGGTAGAGTTCTCCCGGGAGAGGTGCGGAGACTGAAATCAATCTGCAAATTAACGGAGCGTTTCATCCCTTCCCCATGAGCCGACGGGGAGGCGTTTCCTGCAAACACCCCCTGGTTGCTCGTTCACACAGATCAGACACAGAAGGGCATTACCTGAACACTCCTTAACGCTCCTTGAAATACAGGCACAAGGAAATGGGAGTGATTTTCTGTGAGCACAAATTTAGTGAGTTGGGAGGGTAACAGTTCAAATGTAATCGCCTTTGACCTTTCTCTGCATATGTACCGACCTGTATTGGTTTTACATCTCTTCAGAGATCATAATCTGCAGGATGTTTTTACCCTGTCACAGCTAACCCTCGGAGAAGGCATCGAAAATGATGGTGAGCTTCATTGAACATAAGAGCCAACATCCGCCCGAGCGGATTTTTTAACGGTCTGCTTCACATCACATTTAGAACTATTTCTAAAAAGACATTGAAGCCCGAGGATCTCCAGAAATCACCTAAGATGCTAAATTTAGACCCTCAAGCAAACAACTGTGGAGAGAAAAAAAACATGAGCACGGCAATAAAACAATGTTTTCACATTACTGTAATATCAGAGCGGAATCTGGTGTTTAAAATACCAGGAGTAAGATTAAAGAGGTGGGACAGAATGAGGTAAACACCAGATCTTGGTGATTAAGGCGTGCAGTCATAACATCGGGAGGTGTGGAAAGAGCAATCGCTCAGAACGGTCCCCATCGCCAATTGAAGAAAACACCTGCTCTGACTTTCCCTTGCACCCCAAAATCAGGGTGCTAACACTTCTTACAGGCCGTTTCATCGTGTAAAGCCAAGAAAGAAGCTCAACTATGACTTACTTTATGTAGCATGCAACATCTGCCCATACGGTCATATTTTCATAACACTAAGCCCCCCTGGAAATATTACACAAATTACAATTACATTTATAATACCGCATTCAATTAACAACTATCAGTAGTTTTGACTGTTGAATAAATAAGTGTAACACTGAATTTAACAGTAAGGAGTGGGTTCAGTCATTAGGTAAGACAAGCACTGTTTGGGCAGAGGGGCAGGGTGTTGGAAGGGACGGAAGGGTGTGGGATTCAAGCTGGTGTTTGGGGCCTGGGGGGTTAAACTGGTGTAGATTGCAACGGCTGCCGAAATTACAGACACAGTGCTGGGCACTTTGGATTGCAAGAATGTCATTTAAGCCGCAGAATGCACCTGACATTTGTATATGCATCCAAAAGTAACCAAATTAATACAGTTAAATATCTAACTGTGAATATTTTGAAGCTGTCATTCTTGCTGCCTTTTAAGAAGCTGCGTTTTGTGTTCATGTACAAACAGCAGCTGATGAGACGCTTCACTCGGGCTGGGGACACAGGAAGCTGATGAAATTGCACATCCGCTCCAGCCAGCTCCAGCCTAAACATTAAAATAAGCTGCGACCTTGAGGACGTGCCGATAAAAAGCTTCATTAAGCCCTTCGATTAACCTCCCCCTCCCCTTCGGAGCGCTGTAAAAGGGACGCGTGCTGTAAGTGGGACAGGCATGTGCCATAAATCCGCCGCGGCTCAGGGGCTAAAAGGCTCTCCATCAAAGGTGCCCTGTTTGGTTCGACCGTCCGCCGAGGCCAGAGTGACGGCGCACTGCGAGCAGTCACCTTCCACACAGAGAGGACTGCTGGCTTCAGTGTGAAGCACACAAAATTCTCTCCCTTTCAGACATGCAACAAGACTGGATATTTTACATACTAATTATGATTCATATTTAGGTATGGATCATGATACAAAAATGCAATCATCAATCCAATTACCAAAAGAATCCTTTTAAAAAAGACCAAATTTGATGCTTATCAGGTCTAAAGCTCAGAAATACATGCATATCAACAAATAATGTACATTTTCCCTTGAAAATGCCATTATTGTAATAATAGATGAAATTTAGCATCATCAATGATTATCTACAACATTACTCTCTTATCTACGGTAAAAATAAAAATCACTTGTACGCATATATTCAAAAGCAGTTCATAATACTGAAAATTTTGAGCATGAAGACAAATACAACGTCTGTAAAAATAAACATCAAGAAAAAATTTGTGGGCATAGCCTGAGGTTACGAGGCGAGGACCCGCACCACAGTTACCTTAGAAGAGACCAGCCATTGGCATCGCCGGGTCCTTAATCCTGGAGATTTACGCCCTATAAGCAGGGTTTGGGCAGCACGGGGCTCGAAATCTGCCTCACTGATGCCCAGACAATATAGTGGCTGCCCCAAGCCGCTCCATGGGCTACAGCCGACGTGAGGCCAATTTAACATGAGTTTATTTACAGGAAGAGAACTGGAATGCTCAGAAATGAGACTCGGTCTAGACAGTCCTTATATAGCCAGCCGCTTCATTAGTTGGGCTTTGTAAGGCAAATTCATGAGACCCTAACATTTTTGGTGACTTTCCAGTTCAAAAATGAATCCCACATTTCATAAATCACCACAAAATATAGTGCAGGACATGATTTGCTATAGGTTCGCGAACCCTTTTTTAGCTTCTGTAGCTGTTCGGGGTCAAATAACGGTCATGTTTGTGCAGGTGCTCTGAATTAGAGACCTTAAATAATTGTTTTATTATTAGACACATTTAGTCAGGCTGGCACATCACTGATGAACACAAAGGGATTGTAAGAGAAGCTGTTTAGTTCTGGTATCAGCTGTACCAGCATGATGTTAAAGCTGGCAACCCCCCAGTAACGAGTCCTTGGAGTTCCCCTCTAATGCTTCCAGCCGTAAGGTGCCGGGCTCTGTGTCTGTAGAGCCACAAGTGAGCATCGTATGAGAGGTCTGCAGCAATCCTCCGAACCACAACACAGTTAAACATGCTGGACCTCATCCGTCTCATTGTGATGACGAATATACAGCTTTCAAAAATCTGAAAGGAGAAGATTTTTTTCATACGAGAAAAGAGATCAACCTTCCAAATTGAACATGAAAAAAGCACTGGCTTTTGTTGTGGATTAGTCAGTAATGAATATTCATCACAACTCATCCTGCAAATGGACTCTTCAATCGACGTATTATAAATGCCAAAACTCCTTCAAACCCTCTCTCTCTCTCTCTCTCTCTCTCTCTCTCTCTCTGCTGAAAAGACATCCTGTCTCCTCCTCTCTTTATCCACAATCCAATCCTCCCGCTCTTGCTCTCCGAGAAAGGCACATAAATATACAATTGAAGGTATTAGGTCTCAGGAGAGCTTAGCTTTATCAAATTATAGAATTAGAGAGCGGTCATCTTATCCCATTAAAGCAATGAAGCGCGTGGCCTTCACCCGCACAAGCCCATATCTCCCACACACTCAAGCCTTCCTCCATCAGGAAATAAAGGGCTGCACACACTTTCCAAAGGGATTCAGTTACTCCCAAACCCATCAGAAAGATCCTTATTCCAACACTGACACATTAAACATAAACTGAATTGGCACAAAGGACACACTCTGCACCTGATGCGGGCACATTACAGCTAACACTGAGCGAGCAGTACATATAAACATGCACAAACTTGCACACAAACACAAATACACACACAAACACACACCCATGCACGCACGCACGTGTGCGCGTGCGATCACGCGTGTAGACACACACGCAATGACACACACCAACTTTAGGTAATTTTCACATCAATAAAACTTCAAATTTGTGTCACTGTGAGGAAATAGGGCATCAGACAAAAAAAAATCATTCCTTTCAAAACCTCCCTCACGGGGAATTCCTGAATCACCCCATCCTAGATTTGCCC
Source organism: Gymnothorax javanicus (assembly GCA_029692085.1). Classification (NCBI taxonomy): domain Eukaryota; kingdom Metazoa; phylum Chordata; class Actinopteri; order Anguilliformes; family Muraenidae; genus Gymnothorax; species Gymnothorax javanicus. The sequence goes on along the minus strand of CM056205.1, from coordinate 2,385,087 downwards.
CATAGATCAGCAGATTTACCCCATCCTGAGAAACTCTCATCACCCCTCCACTCCTGGGACGACACAGCGGCTGCACCCTTCGACTCCTCGTGTGGACCGTCAAGCCCCACTGCCGCCCCCACCCCCCAGCCCCGCCCCGCTCCATCTGCTCGGGGCACAGGTGAGTCTGGCTGCATCTCACACCAGAACCTGAGCCAAACAACGGCTGACTGAGCAGGACTGGGCAAGGTCAGCTCTGTCACTGCACACCTCTCACACACTGCAGGAGGCAAGCTCACACACACACACACACACACACACACACACTCTGCAGGACTCAAACTCACACACGTATACACACACACACACACACACACACACAAGACGCAAGCTCACACAAACACAAACACACACACACAAACACAGACACACACTCATACACACATACACACACTACAGGACACAAGCTCCCACAAATACATACGCACACACTACAGGACGCATTCTCACACACACACACACACACACACACACAACAGGATGCAAGCTCAAACAAACACAATCACACACACACTACAGGATGCAAGCTCGAATACGCACACACGCACATGCACACACACACATACACCAGTGTGTGGTTGCCAAGCTGAAAATAGTGGATGAATAAAAAGTCCATTTTCACTGATGTTCAGTCTCGTCACATTTTCATTTCTGTTGATTAACAGTGTGTGAAATCAAAACCCTCAACACCATCAGCCCATCAGGTGAAGTCAGCTCTCCTCATTAAGTTAGGATGAAAAATTGAGCTCTTTATTTGCATTTCAATGTACGTCTGGGCGAAATATACTCACCATTGTTCAAAATTGTGGATTAAAGTAGATAAATGCTGTTTTAATTTAAACAATCAAGTTCACGGTAGGTAGACTACATTGCAGTATCTGCCGCAAGCTATTATTTTTTTCATTTAGCGTACTTCCTGAGTAAAATTGCCACTTTTCTGAACTGCATTTATCCCTGAATGGCCCACACATTGCATTCAGAAAGAAGCTGCATGTTCACCTGCCAACTGATCACCCTGGAACCTCATAAAAAAAGGAAAATTAGTGAAAACAAGTCATCTGTCGAAGGCAATTTTTTGTTCTGACACTATTTTCAGCTCACCAGCCACCACTAACAAACACACCGGAGGTCACGGGCGCACAAACAAGTTTTAGCTCTTCCTCGCAGATAGCCGCTCATTCATTTTTAAAACACACACAGATGGACACTTGACTCAAACAGGCAGAGTAAACGCATGTCAGGGGACGATCATGCAAACCAGAAAAAACGTGAACACAGACTTACAGGCGCAAATCAACAGAGAACGATAAACACTCAGAAGTCATGTGCAGACTCACACAGAGCTAAAGCAGTGAGCAAACACTAGCACAGGGCTATTCAACATTATCCAGAAAGGGCCGGAGTGGTTGCAGGCTTTCATTCCAACCAAGCACTTACACACCTGATACGACTAATGAAGCAGACTCTTGGAGTTGATTAGTAGTACATGGTGTGTAACTGCTTGGTTAGAATGAAAGCCTGCACCCACAGCGGCCCTTTCAGGATAATGTTGAATAGCCCTGCGCTAGCACACGCGCATTAGCACGTCACACCCCCAGAGCTGCTTTAGCCTAACCCTTAGAGCGCTGACATAAATTTTCAAATGCTTAAATGTTTAAGTATCTCGAGCTTTTGAAAACCTATCATGTGGCGACTTGTTGAAAAGAGCTCCCGCAGGGGACTCTTTTTCAACAAGTCGCCACATGATAGGTTTTCAAAAGCTTTGATTTTTACTCCTTCATATCAGCAAGCGGCAAATGCTGCGTTTAGCGCTTTAAGGGTTAAACTCCAGAACAGAGTGATCGGCGATCCCCATCCGTCTCACACAGCCACCCATCAGAACAGCAGGACGGACCCTTGGCTTTTCCTCGTCTGTCACGCTATTTAGCGACTGAAAGCATCCATATGTCCCTGCTTAAACCTCACTCTCAGCCTGTCAGTCATGGAGGAATCCTGAGGATAGAAAAATGTCCGCCAAGAGAGGCATAACCCAGCCCGGATCGGAGAGGACAATCCAGCTCTGTGTGCACCTCTGTTTCCATTTCAGTTAAGCTCCGAGCCTGGGTTCTTTACCAAAACCACAAAAACGTCTTAAGAGCTTTCTCTGTCAGTCTCAGGACAAAATATTTTTCTTTATAATAAGTCGTTTAATTTTCTCTCCTCACATAGCAAGACACACCCAACCGACCGAAGCCCAGAAGATGGTGTACAATAATAACATTCAGCGTGTTGCACACACTGGCACACTGGGTCGGGACAGGCCCATTCATGTGTTTATTAAACTCCACTACGTTAGCGAGTCAGACGATAGCACAGCCTTGCTGCTCCTACATGAGCCATCGGATGGAACTGTGTGACATCTAACAACTGAGCTGTTTACAACTCCTGCACCCAACATATCTGTGCGTTTGCATGAGGGCTGAACAGATATTCAAAGAACTTTTTTTTTTTTAGAAGACTTAAGATTGGCAAGGTGGCCTGCAGTCCAGTTTTGGATTTTAATGCCTGGGTTTCAAATCATTACAACAACGTAAATGTTTGGTCTGAATAATTTATACCTCTTAATTTATTGGTTTTGTCTCCAATCTGATCCCTCCTTCTCTTCCAACCTTCACACCCCCTCCTGTGATCAAACTTCACACTGTTCCTCTGCACACCAAATCCAAGCTCTGCCTGCTGTGCTCTGTTATTGACAAATTCTAAATCTTGCAAGCCTGAGAAATAATATCACCTGGTATCCAGTCAATACACACAAGGAAATCGTGTCTCTGCTATAGGTTAAATACTCGTAAAGATGATCCAGTAAGGACGTTGGCTAACCCACACCTTGTTTATCAAACTTACTGCAACCACCGGAAAAACATTGTAATTCTACACTGTCGACACCATGGAAGCACAAGGCTAATGTTAGCTGCTAACAGTCTGGCATGAAGCCCACAGGTTTGCAGCCTCTGTGCCAGTAGTAACGCTGCGCTATGGGATTAGCCTGAGCTGTCAGGGAACAGCAACACATTCGCGAGCTACGCATTAAACCTGGCCCAAGAGCAGAGCTCTGTCCCGCCCTCTGATTGGCTGCTTGAAGGAAGATGATTGGCTGAGCCAGAGGTGGGGTGGCACCCCAGCAGCTTATCATCATCACGCAGAATTAGAATTTTGATTAAAAGCTCTACGAAGCTCAGGCAGATAAAATGGGGTCAAGGTCACTCAGACAGTTTAACATTTTGTTCTGGTTTCAGTTTGATTCACTGCCTCATTTCTTTTCTCTCTCTAAGCTACGACAGTTAAATAAATTTTTCCAGTTCAGTTTCATATAATTGTGATAATAATTCAAAAAGCAAATTATAATTGCAAACTGCATAGAAATCAGATGTGATTAAGGAAAAGGTCAAAAAATCGATGACATTTTTGGCTTTACTTTAAATCTCACTGAATGTATTCAAAATTATTAGGCCAGTATTAGACGCGTGCATCTTAATTAATAGCTCACCGACATTGGAATGACTTAATTAGCAAATAAAATTTTTAGAATTATCATCAAAAATCATATATCGACACATAGGTATGAGTGTTTGAGTGCATATGCACATGCATATAAACATTTGCATGAGTGTGTGTGAGGGCGTGTACACACAAGCGCGTGCGTGTGTGTGCATCTGTGTGTGAGTGTGTGCGCACGTGTGTGTGTGTGCCTGGTGTATCAGCGTGTGATTTCTTTCTTCATCGTGGTATACTGCATCTATTAATTTCAGATGTGTTTCATAGCCCAGAGGAAGGCAGTAAACCCATGTGAATGAGGACCTCAGAGGCGTCTCTACTTGTGCCTGAGAAAAGGGCCTCATCACACCCTCAGTCAGATAAAAGTGCATTTGTGAGGTAATTAGTCATTGTCACATGTGGGATCAAGAGACCCCAGGGGAGACTAAGGTGGTCTGTATTCACCACAGCGCCCAAACACCGATAACGACCCTGATATGATCTATGTGAACATCTGTCACACTGCAGGCTGAGAATATACTGTGTGTGATCTGTCAGGACGGTATATGCGCCCGCACACACACACTCACACACACACACAAACAGACACACAATACGTATGCACTAGGGTTTGTGCACACACACACACAGACACACACACACACACACATGCTCTCTCTCTCTCACTCACACACACATACACTCGCACACACACAAACACACATGCACATGCACATGCAGAGTGCAATCATTGATCACAAAGAATAAAGAAAAAAAGTCAAGAAATTGACATTAGCATTATTAATTAAAAGAATCAAAGTAGAGCTTGAAAAGCACTGTGTCACTGTGCCCATATATAATGTCAACAAAAATTTAAAGATAAACACATGAAGGTGATAACCTGACAGGGTCAAGTGATGATTTAGACACAGTCACAGGTGCACATACAACATACTACTGTAAAAACACATCTACGAAATCCAATAAGTGATTCTGTGTAATTCATTCTTTAGCACAGCACCGTAGCTGGCGGATGCAACTGGTTCCTTGCAGTAAAGCGTCATCAGCAGTCTGAAGGAAAACCCAGGAGCCGCCCACATTCCACAGAGCAGATACTGAGTCTCCCTCTCGCCGGGCGACAGCTCAATATCATGGGACAAGGTTAAGAGGCCTTTTCAGCACAGACACACACACTGACCCTGAAAAATACTGACATCAGTTCCAGAAATGCCAGATATGTCAAGGCTGTTTCCCTCAGCGTGAGCTACAGGGTGACAGGAAAGCATTATTTATTTCATATTCCTCAAACCTGGCTCCGTTATCAGGGGGAAAATAATCTCACAACCCTGATCTCCCCAATCAATCTGAGATCTCACCGTCACGGTCTCTGACCGTCAGATAATGAGCATTACACTGCAGTATTAAGGGATTTTTCAGCATTCCAGTAAGGCTAAGTGCTAAATATTTTCACCTGCTCTCGTTGTTTCCAGTGTCTAAACCTTTCCCATCAGCGACATAGAAGATACTGGGAAAAGACTGTGTTCCCTCACCAAAATCCTTCTTTTTTTCTGTTTAATTAATTGTTGGATTTAAAGAACTAATAAAAAATTTAAAGGTGAAATCTCATACTGAATCACATTTATTGTGTACTAAATGCCAATATTTAAAAATACATTCATTACTCGTGTAATGTGTGTTCTCGTGTTCATTTTGCGAAATATTTGCATGTGCTTCCCATTGATTGTTGTCTGTCTCGGCCAAACTCTAACATATTTGGAGTTAATTACTGGCATTCCTGTTAATTAGTCAGTTAGACAACACCTAATATGAGCTGCTAAACAGATGTTTATTTAAATGTTACCTCATCAGCTCTGTGCTTTACTGGAAGAGCGCAAGTTGTTGTTTTCCAAATATTGGTGCAGATATGGATAAGGTCCCGTCAGTAAAACTGTGTGAGGGGGGGGAGTGGGTGTGTGTGTGTGTGTGTGTGTGGTGGTGGGGGGGCAGTTTGGGGTCACGCAGGGTGTGAGAGAGGAAAGGGCTTTTCCAAGGGACAAGGGACGGACATCTCCTACAGGCCACTTCCTGACTCTGACAAACCACGACCTGTGAAAGGGCCTAACTCCACCAACCTTCCATCTCACACACACATACACACACACACACACACACACACACACACACACACACACATTTACGCACTTGCACACCAACCAAAACACTCACACATTTGCACACTAATACACTTCCATGTGGACACACACACACACACACACACACACACACACACACATCCACACATCTGCACACACAAATTCATGCAATCACACCCCTGCACACAAACCAAAACACTCACACATTCACATGCTAACACGTATAGACGTATAGTGAAAGGGCCTAACTCCACCAACCTTCCATCTCACACACACACACACACACACACAAACGTACACACATGCACACACACATTTACGCACTTGCACACCAACCAAAACACACATTTGCACACTAACACACTCACATGTGGACACACACACACACACACACATCCACACATCTGCACACACAAATTCATGCAATCACACCCCTGCACACAAACCAAAACACACACATTCACATGCTAACACGTATAGACACACACACACACAAACACACACACTCACACACATTAAACACTCACACACAACTGGACACACACACACACACACATGCACACACATATACACATTAAACACCAACACATGACTGGACACACACACACACACACACACACACACACACACAGGCTCTCTTGGGCCTCACTGTCCACTGAGGGGGAAAATTGCCCATGCACGGGGGGACCGCGGCCCTATTGAAATGTAAACTCAGATATAATGGAGGTGAAGTTTAAAAAATGGCCTCCCTCGGCAGGACAATGCAGCGCTTTATGGTTTTAGAGAGCATGAGATTCACGGTGGGCCAGAGTCATGAATCTCTCATCAGGCCAAACTCCACCCTGGACTTTTGTCCTTCTCTGTTTTATCTGTTCAAATGGAAAACACTCAGTGAGCAGTTCTCTGACGCCCTAATATTGGTCACATCACAGTCCTTCGCCAATTATTTAGCAGTATGCGCTTGCTGAGGGAACTAAGACACACATCTGATGCTGCCCACAGCTCCTGATTCACCTTCAATATTTTCTGAATCTCTTACAATGGGAGGAGCTTCAGAAGAGTCTAATTTCAAACAATGTCTGAGTCATGCTTTGTTGTTAGCTTACAAAAGAAACCAAATAAGCCAAACAAAATGATTCACCAATGGCTTTTAGCATAACCCAACAAAACCTATGAACCCATATATGGGTCTGTCAAATGCTGCTGCAGTATTCAAACCTGTGGAACTTCAGGCCCATTTTAAATTCTAGTGGAGACCCAAAGGTTTCCATAAATCCCAAATATGTCAGACTGAATTTCAGGGAATGCGTATAAAATGATGTTCATGATCTAGATATTTTCTGTTTGATATAGTACTGGGGTCACAAATACATGACATCCTGGGTTTGAATATTTCTCTCAGTATAAGTGTGATGCAGCTTCAGTGAAGCACTGTAACCAGCAGATACAGAATGTGTGTGACATTATCCTACAGAATAGATGTTTTTTTTTTTCCTGACTTTGAAGCCACTTAAGGGAAAACTTAAGTGAAAAACCAGAACTGAAGGGGTTAAGCCACTGACCCCAATGAAAACTAAGAATAGAAAATGTGAGATTTGCCAAAATTTGTTCAATGTAAAGAAATGAAGAGTAGAATTGAGCTCCTATCGCATAGTTTTTCCAAAAACTGAATTTCCCTTCGGTGAAACACGAGGCTGCAGTAAAGCGGGGAGAGAGCTCCCACTCACCGTCGAACATTTCGCCTCTCGTCCTCCAGCTGTCTCAGCAGCTCCTCCACGCATTTATTCGAATCCATGTACTCCTGCGGAGAGGGGAGAGAATGCAGAAATATCATCATCAGCGAACAGATTTCAACACGCAAGGATCCGTTCAAGTTAGCTTCACACTTTGTCTCCCGGCACAGGGGTCACAGTTTTGCAGAAAACTCACGCCAGGTTTATGAGGCTCATTCATAGAGAGTCTGGCCCAGTCTGGCAGGCTAAATGTACCCTGATAGAGACCTGGCAGGGCTGCCTATGACCTGAGACGTTTTGCTTCAATGATTTACACTCAGTCGCCACAAATCGCTTGTTGCATTTCAGGCTAGATTTGCCCAAACAACCTTGCGGCTCACGGTTGTTTGGCTAATAATTCACAGAGACTTTTAAAAAAGTTGTATACTTGGAATGTTTTCGCTGGTGAAAGGCCCACAGTGCCCCTGAAGAGGGAGTGTGAAAATAAACTTGGATTTGAAAGCACAAGTGGGGAAACAAATACGTGCTTCTGTATTCATCACTCAGGCATGTTGTGTGTTCGCACCATCGCATCGGTGAAACTTTATTCCCCTAAAGCGAGGCTACAGAGGGAGAGCGGTGCTAAAGCCTTCTGTTAGCGCTCTGCATGGGAATGTTCATGAAATAAACCTGACTTCTTCTTCTACTCTAAAGTAATGTGGAGAGGAGGCTGAGAGCGCTCCAGGTTGCCAGAGTTGCTGGACTCTTCCATACAGAGAGGGAATGATATCTCAGACCCTTACTAAACTGCTACTGAAGATGAAACGACGACTCCAGCAGCAACTGAGCCAAGCAGACGCTCCGCTTCTTTGGCTGCTAGTGTCTGCCTAATGATTCACTTTTAAATGGTTCATCCTGCAACGATACGAGGGGAAAACAATTAAATATTTCATCCCAACAGCTGTTTCGCTGGCTGCTAACGGGAAATGCGCCGGCGGTTTATTTTCTGCGCAGGCAAAATGACCGCTGTCGCTGTAAGTAAACGAACCGTCGGATGCAAACAAAAGGGGAATGGTATAATCTAAGCAATCTGCTCAATGCAAACAAAAGAGCTAAATGTAAACAAACTGACAAATGCCAACAAGCAATAGAATGCAAACAACTGGCAGGACAGCCTCTTCCTGCTCAATGAAGACAGAACACAGACAAGCTGGCGTCACGTTTTCCCCGTCATATACATCATACTGTGTGTCAATATCATGAATCCTGCAGACTGATCTGGTTTTCCCTGCACAGGTATACATGTAAAAAGACTCATTTGAAGACAAAAATGGCCCTCTCGTCATATCACAGATTCTCTATTTCCGGAGGCTTTTATGCTGCGACGGGACAAAGGCAGATGTGCTGTATGTCGATCAAGCACTAGTAATTTAGGCTTCTTTAATTAATACGCTCGAGCTGAAGATGCATTACAGATTTAAGCGAAAACACATTTCTTGCCGTTTTGCTCGACAGCAGCCAAATCTTGAATCATGGAGTCTGGATGTCATACAACAGCCAAAAATACACTCAGAGAAAACACTCGCGCATTTGAATATTTCATCTCCTGCGGAGTGTCTGTAATGTCGCCAGACTCACAGTATATTTATGTATGTGACATCATGAGGGGGAAAACGCAACCTACAGCAACTTTTTTGATTTGAGCTCTTTTTGCTTATCTTCCTCTTCTGGAGAGAAATCTAGTCCTTGCGGGGATTTTACACAGTTTGATTCTGCAGGGACAGCCTCAGAGGAGATGCTCGTGTGTCGCCTCGTCTGCTGCTCTGTTTGTAACATGAAAATCAGAATTTGAGCTCGGTGTCAGATTGTTGTAGAAAAGACTTCACAATTTGAACACTGAAAGTGTGGAGGTGATTAAGGTGGATCCATAAAGCCTGTCAGTGTCAGAGTTCCCTCTCCACACCCAACCAATCAGAGAAGTCATTCTCTGAGGAGACCAGCGGAGGTTGAATTGTGAGATCGAGTCAGAGTGAGTGACTGAGACGAGACGAGAGGGCGATCCCGTGGGATATTTATAGATCGCGGTGATGGCAGGGCACGCGAGATGGGCGAGCGAGCTCCGGCACGGCTCGCCGATTCCCACCGATGTCTCCGTGGCAGCGAGGCTGAACAGTCAAAGCGACTCAAATCAAAGGAGCCTGGTGGTATTTTTCATCTCATTTTCGCAAATCAGTTTCACAGAGGGAGCCAGCGAGATGTTTTTTTTTTTCCTTTTTATACCACAATCTTATTTTTCCCCTGTATGTCAAACAAAACCAAGGGGACAAGAGTCAATGATGGACAACCTCACTCCTGTGTTTCTCAGGTACCCTCAGAAGACGTGCTTAATGTCAAGTATCATGCACTTGATATCAGTGGTTTTATCTGCTCTCCTGTCCGGTGAGGCGTAAACAGTGATTACGGTGCCTGTAGCGCCACAGTAATGTTATTATCCGTTACTAACTGCGACAGCAGATGAAGCCTATAAGAGGCTATTGAGAAGCTTGATGTGCCCTGGCCGCCTCGACCAATTTTCTCTCTGAAGGAAAGAGGTGATAGTGACAGCGGAGAGGAAACGAGAGACTGACAGGGCAGCACTGTCTCGACCCCCCCCGTCCTCCAGGGTCAGGCCATCGCATCGCTGTCGGTGACACTTCAGTCTGCAGTCCTCACCCCTGAGGTCATCTCCTCACACTGCCACCGGAGACACGTCTCAAGCAAACAAACACACAAGATGTCACAACAGACAGAGGTCTCAGAGATGGCCTGGTCAGGCTTTAAAGAGAGAGAAACCAAAGTGGCGAAACTCTCCGCAGAAAAATGGCAAAATGGGAAAGGAGGCTCAGTGGGGAGACAGAGGTAAAACTAAAGACACTCCGAGAGCGCAAACCTCCCCCAGGGCAGCACAGTGGAATCTCGCTGAGTGAACATGGCTCATAAGAAATTTAAAGTATCTACAACATAGGATTTTGAGATGGTTGCTGTAGTGGCCATATTGTTTGACTGATCGCGCTCAAAATCAATAGGGTCCATCCCCGATGTAATAGCAACCCACCCACAAAATTTTACTTTTTGAGTTATCTTGTACGCAGACAGACAGCCAAACCAGCACCGGCCAAAACATAACCTCCTTGGCGGAGGTAAAAATGGTATTATAAAACAGGTGCTTCCCATCCTTAAATGTGATTGGCTGAGCCGTGTTCCATGCCGGTATAAAATCAGTGTAACCCCCTGTATTCTGAGGCAAACCGCAGCACAAAATATCCCTGCGCGCCTGGCCTAGCAACCAACTACTCTGCACTCAACTGACTCGTTAGGTTACGTTTGTTTCAAGACTTTTAGCTCGCTATTTCAGTGTTAGCGAAGTTTAACCTTTTAACCCGCTAACCAGTTGGCTATCTACCTAGCTAGCTATAGCATTATAGAGTTCGATATCACTTTAGCTTGATAGCTACGTTGCTAACTAGCTCGCTATTTCTGTATTAGTGATAAATTGTTGTTTTTTTTTCCTGTGCGTTTATTTTATGGGCTATATGTAGGGTAACCACATCCATTGTAGTGAACGCTAGCTAGTTGACAAGCTGGCTAGCAAACAAATGCACAATTCAACATATTTTCCTGGACACCGGCAAGTGTGGAGGACAAAAGTCAATCTTGTTCCCTACTCTCGCTGCTGGTTGTAATGATATGGCCGATCGGCGCTAGTTGAGAACAAGGAAACTCAAAAACTGAAACTGAAAGGAACGTAAAATTATTTAACAGGGCCTTCGGGAGACCGAAGGAGACATTCCAAATAGCCTGCTTTCATATTATATCTACGTTAACGAGCCCAAATAGCCTGATGTGACATGATAATGGCGCTAGATGAAAAAGCAATCTTAGCGTCTGTGTTGCTTGCCAACCATCCTGTCCACTCGATCTTGCTTGGTGGAAGAATGAATAGTTCTCAATTTTATTGTTGCATTATTATCAATAAATTGTTGATTTTTTTTCTTGTGGGTTTATTTAATGGGCTATATGTAGGGTAACCGTTTTATAAAAGCAATAAGCCCCGAGAAGCAGTGGGTGACAGTGATTTTACAACGGCGGAGGGGCACTAAGGCACTCCGCTGCGCATCATGCCTTAGAACGCCCCTCCGCCGTTATAAAATCACTGTAACCCACTGCTTCTCGGGGCTTAATCCTTTATTAATGACAGGAAAACAAGCTTTAAAACAAATATGCATTATTCAGGGTAACTTAAGTACAGAGTACTGAGTTTGGGGTAGAAAGCTGCAATCTTAAGGCCACACGACTAGTAACTCTTTCTAGAGTTAAACAAAAAAATTAAACTTGTGGAACTGTTTCTAGATGAGACAGAAGCATGGTAATCTTGAGCAAGGTGCTTAACTGAAATTGTTTCATCGTATATATTCACATTGACTAAATTTAAGAAAATGTAGTGGAAATCACTTTGAGTGTGAAGATGTTAAATGCAGGCAATGCCATATTTAAAGCACAGACTGTATCATGCATGAGTTTGACTTAGGAAAATGTTGATATGTGTGCATGCAAAACATGAAATGAGCATTTAGGATCAGGCCCTCTTCAGGCAGTTTGAAAAACACCCCCCAAGGACCCTGTACCCTGTCCGGTCCACAGTGCTGGATTCAGTGAAGTCTTTCCCTGATGTGGGGTGCGTCTCACCTGCTGCTGAAGCCCATGTAATTAGCACATTTACCCTCTGCTCCGATCCCACCCATCAGAATCACCGCGTGTGCCGTTGGAGCGCGGCAGTGATCCTGGGACACTAACGGGTGTCACGCAAACGGGCGCCAGGTGACAATTTAGGGTGAGGAAAGGTTGCCAAACCTCATGGTTTGGCAACCAATGATCAATACAAAACAATGATCAATATTTCAGCCAAGAAAGCAACTCCACTCATGACCATCCTTAAAGCGCAACCTTTCATGCTCCCTAAAAATCTGAGAAACTGTTACTGTCCACTTTGGAATTTATACGAAAGTAATTAAGATGGACTTTTAGCAGATGTGCAAAAGATTGTATATTTAAGCACACAGTCTAGTTCATGAACCAAGAATCAGACAAACTGTATTGGCCATTACACAGATGATTGAAACTTTTTCCTTCTTCTTTTGCTGAAGGAAGAATACAAACTTAAAAATCTTTTTTTTATTTCAAGTCCTACATGCCTTCAGAATATCTTACCCTTGTTTATCACTGAAAACATTCAAAACTGGATAATGAAGTGATATGAATTTCATTACAGTAACCTTATTATTTAATACATATATATTTGGCCAATACTACAACAGAAACCACTCAAAGGCTGTACCCACAGACCTCTGGAATTATATATGCTCCGGGGAACGAACAATTCCTACAGTTTTATTCTTCCTCTCAACCAACAGCGAGGATTGACCGAACATGCTCCATTGAACAATAAAATTCTCCAGTGTGGCATAATAACGGAAGCCAGCCCTTAATGGGTATTTTCCTATTGGACAGTCACACACTGTGGGGCCTGTGTGCCAAGCATGACTGCAGGAGGAGGGGCTACATACAGCCAAAGCCACACATTAGGTGAGCATCACGGCATGAGGAAAAGTGGCCAAGACTCTATTTTCCGCAGGCGAGACCAACAGCAATCAATATGTCAGTCTGCTGGAGAAAGAGAGCAACACATTTCCTTTTTCCCCTTTTGACTGTGGGGCACTATAATGTAAAAGCAGTTTTGAGCCAAGTTTCCATCTCTGTGCGAAAATTCCCCCGTTGCAGGTCCGCAAACAAAGAAGAAACTCTCTTTGTCTGGAAGCTCCCGGAAAAAATCAAAGCTTCAACCGGGGTTTGCTGTAAACCTCGTTTCAGACACGCATCTCCACAATCGCAAACCTGCTCAAAAACATCAGAGCAAAACACTCTGGATAAAAATCTGCATAATCGTGATTCTCCTGGGTCCATTGTAAGGATGAACGAATTCAACAAATCTTTTGTCCGAGTCAATGGAAAAAATGTGAACAGAAGAGTGAAATGGTTCCAAAATAAACCTGTGAGAGGTATCCTTTATGGTGCAAATATGTATTGAATGTGCAAGCCTATGCTGAGTGAGGGGAGTAGACAATTTTCTGGAAGCATCCATGAAATGGCTTTAATTTTGAAGTCATTAAATAATTATCTTCATGTATTTGTGTTTAAGAATACTAACCAGCAGCATGTTGCTTGGTGATTCTCCAAAGCAAGATGACGAAATTACAAAGAGACTAGATAGCTGGTGCCCAAATTGCAGGTGCATCAGCCACAAAAACAGCAAAAATTATTTAAGGTGGCACAGGGAACGGCATCAAAAATAGTGGCAATACATACCAAACACAACGGTGGTCATAAGTCAAAGTTCTCTTCCTGTGAAGGACTGGCAGTTGGACGGATAGTTAATCACTAGAAACCACAAATCTACGGCACTAAAAATCACTTTTCAACAAGAAAGTACACTCTGAGCTTCACAAAGCTGGAAACTGTGGCAGAGTTTAAGGTGATTTTACCACCCCCTGTATCTGTTTATAATTTATACAAAATTAGATTAAAATCACACTAGTCAGGCAATGTTTAACTTAAAGAATGGCTAGGTAGAGATCAGTAATTTAGCAGAGGATTAGAATACGCAGTATCCTATGATTCAGTTAAGAAAATGTAACTTGGGGATAAGAATTTGTTCCAGCACAATAAATAGCAAACAGTAAGAGGAGATGGTTGGGAGATAAGTTTTATTTAGGAGAGAGATATAACACACTGGCAAATATAATTTGATTTACTTTCCCAGGGGATAAAAACTATTTCTCCCGAAAGCAAATAAACATTCCGATGCACTGTAAAACCGCAGGAAAATGTAAATCTACTGGGCAGCAGGACCATTGCTCTGGGGCATGAATGTGATTCACTACAGCGATCTGACCTCTCTCACCTGAGTACAGCAACACAATTAGTTCTGAACAGAGAGGTGATCCAGCTGCCATGACGCACACTGCACACCGTAGCTCAAAAAGTTACAGCCCACCAGGAGAAGACCTCTCCATCCACCAGCTGCCGTGCAAGTGCTCGGCTCCCCTGCAAACATAGTTTTAAAAAAATATCTTGTATATGAAAGAAAGAAGAAGAAAGAAAACTTTATTTTCCCGTTAGGGAACTTCATTTATGGTTAGGCTCACACACATACGTATCCTTACACACATTAAAAAAAAAAAGCTAAAAGTGTTATGAAGCATTAAGATTAAAAAGCTTGGACTGGGATGGCTGGAATAGCTGGGGCAGTTGGGGGGGCATTAATGTTCATTCAACAGTCTAATAGATGTTGGGGCAAAGGCAGACATGGCTCTCTTGGTTTTCAGGGGCAGCGATCGGCATCTCTTTCCAGAGAGCAGCAGCTGATGCTGGTTGTTCAGACTGTGGCTGGTATCAGCTGCAATGAGGCTGCCCTTCTTAACCGCCTGTTTTTCGAATATAGCTGCAAGAGTGGACTGAGGCTGTCCTATGATCTCAGTGCTCAGCCTGACTGTTTTCATGAGGGGAGCTCTGTTCTATGGACTAAAGAATCTGAGAAATGTAGCGTGTCCGTTGTAAAAGGTAATGAGGGGTCCTTGCGGAGTAGATTTAGCAGCTAACCCTGGAGTGCTATGCCAAGTATGCTACAAAACCTCACCTTGTGTTTTCACTCCAGACTGATCTTTCCACCTCCACAGTAGAGCTCTCTCTCAAATGCTTTCAGTCAGTCAGTCAGTCAGTCTGTCTGTCTGTCGGGTGGTGCGCATGATATATGGCAGATTTATGGGAGGATGTGAGAGGGACTGCGAGATGTGCATCTCTGGGAACAGGGTTCAGATTTGGGGCTGTTAAGATGACTCGTAATGGCAGCAGGGGTGCAAATCCACAGTTTCAGGAGTTTCAACAGTGTGTATGATTATTCGTGGCGTCAGGAAATGACAGTATCAAGGCCCAAACATTACAGAACATGTCGTCCCCCGCGAAGCGAACGAGGGCACAGCCTTACATGAACGAGAGAAGAGACACAAAGCGCTCTTAACCTACGGGGAATTACCTTGAATTATGCTTCCTGTTCTGAATTATTCCTTTAAATTATTAAAACATCTCAGGGGACTTTGCTGAGGCTTTATTAGAAGAGCCGAGCATTTTTTTTTTCTTTGAGATCCTTAAAATCAAAGCCTGTCCTCAACAGGGTGGATTTCCCATATTGCATGATGTTTGCCATGAGTATAGCGGACTGTGCAGGCAAGGTAAATGCACGGAGACATGTCCAACGGTGGTGATGTTAAATGCGCCGCAATGAAGCACACGCAAATAAACAGCTCACGCAAAGGACCATTTAAACGGACCTGCTCTCGCAACAGAGGCATCGTCTTTCCCAGGACCAACAACACAGGGACTCAGGGCTACATCGCAGCATAGGACTAATGGGACGGTGAGTTTTAATTAAAAGGAGGAGCTACGAGGAAAGAGGAGGAGCTGCTTCAAGAACATTGACTTTACCGGAAAAGGATAGCGTAGCATGAACACTGACGAAACAAGTTTACTTTAATGGATACGAAGAGAGAACAAAGGTCTTTTTGGACATGTAAGACATGTCAACAGACATGTTATGAAAAGAGTAGGACATCCCGGGTGTTTATATGCTTCAACACAGTGTGGGACAACTTTTGCTACCAATTTTTATCTCCATATTTAATGATACATATTTATCATTTCATAACCATCCGATCTTTTTGAGAACATTACTGTATAAACTTTCTATATCCACGACGACCACCAAACTCTCAGTCCATCCAGCCAACGAAAAGATACACCAACCACAGACAATCTCTGCGAATTTACAAATATTCGAAAGGACGTCATCGGACGACACTTTTTCTGTCTCTCTGACATCATTTTGGTCGTCAGACACTGCTGACTGACACATGACTTACAAGTGTAAAACGGCCGTAAGAATGTACACGTCTCTGAGCAGTGGATACGGGCTCGGAGGACAGCTGACTGTAAAGCAGCGTTGAATGAGAGCTTCCTCTAAATGAAATAAATGTCATGTCAGGGGCCCAGGATCTTGAGAGTAAGAGTAATCAAAGTCTCAGTCATAAAGACCCCCTCACCCCAAACAACTCCATGACTTGGCTCAACCGACATTTGTTTTTAACTAAGTGCAAGTGTTTGTGTCTTTATTCATTAACATAACTTGGCAGAATTCAAGAAAAACAAAATTAAGAGGACAAACCGTGACATATTTATCTGTAAGCCGGAGTAAGGGGCACATGCTGACTCAATCAAGGCCTGAGTGTTTGGCTGAACCTCATGATGAGCCAGAAGGGCCGAGTGACGGAGGTGACCTCACTGCACGCGGAGGCGGAGTCAGAGAAACACAGCGGGGGAGTTCTGAGGACACTGCGGTGTGTGTGTGTGTGTGTGTGAGGTGGAGGGGGGGGGTATGGCTTTAAGGTTATGCGGACGGACAGCAGCGGGGGAGTTTAAGCGAGGGCATCTCTCAGGGCTTCATGGATGTCATCGGCCACGGAGCTTCAGCTGCCTCAGAGCTGCAAGAGCTGCAGATTAACGCAGGGCGTCTCAGTCCAGCCTCGCTGCGGAGAGCTCCGGCCTCCTGTCCCCGACTCTCACTGCCTTTTTACCGCAAAATTTTCCAACGCTGGCATTGGCCACCCTCGGCTCGGCTTTGTTTTCTTCAGCTTGAACAGGCGCTGCTTCACAACCCCAAAACAACATCTACCGCTTACATCTGTCTCATACCTCCATAACAACACAACTGCAGCCTGCTTCAGAGATTTTCCTTTCCAATCGAACTGCATGTGTGTGTGTGTGTGTGTGTGTGTGTGTGTGTGTGTGCACATGCATGCGTGTGTTTTCTGTGTACCTATGTGGTGAGTATGTGAGTGTGTGTGTCGGTGTGTGTGCCTGCGTACGTGCGCGCGCGCGCATGTGTGTGTTTATGTGTGTGTGTGTGTGCCTGCGTGCGCGTGCGTGTGTGCGTGTGTGTGTGCGCGTTTTTGTGTATGTGTGTGTGTGTGTCTCTGGATGGATGTATGGCTGTACGGATGGATATGGGTCGCTACGAAAATGACTCTAGGTTTGACACATTAAATGACTTTGATCTCCATGCCCAGTCTCAGCCCATCGCAGCACTGAATGCCTCCGGTTCCAGGGCTCCATCATCCCTCACATACGAAAGGCTCGCTCTATCAACCCATTTAAACCAAGCAAAACAACTTGATTTTCACAGCAAAAAGCTTTGATTGGCTTCAGGCAGTATTAAATCTCTGGGTAGGCCGTCCCTGGCTACAGTGTGGGCAGTTGTCAGCACACTGGAAATATACCTGCTAATGTGTTCAGATAACCTGGGATAACACACTGAGCTGGAGAGACATTATTTCAACTTTTTCCATATCCTTTCTCCATATGCTGGCAGGTTTTTAAATGTTAAATATGCGGAAACAGAAGAGAAAATGGGAGCATTCATGACAACAGAACCGTTTAAATATTTAATACTGTGCAAACTGAACATTCCAAGTACTTATTAAAGGATTAGCCCATATAATTAGCTGAAAGCTCGGCGGAAAATAAAAAGTAGCTAACAACCATCTGTGTCAACCCTTTGTTTGGGCATTTAAGTAGTGCGGCTGCCACAGTGCATGTGTGTTTACTTTGTGCGGTCTAACTGCTACCCCGAAGGCTATTGTTTTCCAGCGAAGCACATCAAAACACGCAAAAAGATTTCCAATGAATGTTGATCGTAACTCTTTATGGAGCGGTTTTAATTGATATACTTACAGTATTCATAAAAATAACAATGTCAGTGTTTGTGGTGGAGGGTATAAGCAGGTATATGGATTATACTTATCTCTTTTTCTGTCTTTTTACAGTATTCCCACCCATCAGCCAAAAAGCCATCGAAATATGAAGAAGAGTGTACCTACTTTCACCTCAGTGATCAACCCATCTACCTGACAGCGTACACGAACTTCCCCAGGGATTCTGGTAACTGGTAATCATATGCTGAGCAAATACACCCCCACCCCAATAAATGAGCTTTTATACAGTGTAGGTAGGGAAAATCACCATCTGCATCACGCCTACACCCACCTCAGGTTAATATATGCATATACCACAGACTCAGCTGTGCAGAAATGGGAAAACATCAGGCGACGTCTCGGCGTTCCTCAGCTCCCCGGGGAACACCAGCTCAGGAGCGAAAGGAGGGAAAAAAAGAAACAAACAAACGAGTCTCCGGGGTGTTTTCTCCTCGCCCTCGTGTTTCTCGCTCGAAGGGGGCAAGTTCCTGAACGCCTGCGTCACATAAGGCAGCCTGTTGCCCTGACCAGTCGGGTTTCTGCCCAGCCCGGTTATCTGATGGTCCGTCTGGAGCCCGGTCCAAACCTAGCTCGGCCAAACGTCGATGTCAACCGCCGTTCGGGTCCGCAGCCCACAAGATAATCCATCAAAACAACGGGATGCATTCCGGACCGTAGCGGCCTTGTACGGCGTGAGCACTGAGCCCCAACAATGAACAGAGGTGAAGGTGTCGGGCGACGCCAAGAAAAATCTATTGTAAAATAAACGAGTGATGAGCCCGGCGTTTTCATTTTCACAGTTTCCCTCAGAGCGCTGGTCTCGCCCGCGCTTGGTCGGAATTCTGACGTCCGCAGATGTTTAGTCAGAAAGCGCGGGTAAATCCTCAGTGAAAACAGTTAGGAGAGGCGCGTTCCGCCAAAGAAAAGAAACTGAGTAACCAGAAACCTCTCCGGAAGGTTCCCTCTCCATTAACACACCACCTTTCCAATGCAAAACAAGCACAGGCTTCCATGAAAGGGCCCATTTCAGGTTTTAATGGTGTAACACTGGCCAGAGTTGGGAACACTGTAGCTGGCAGGGGAATAACACTGGACCGGGTGTGTTCACACTGGATGGGGTGGTGGGCAGATAAATGGACAAAATTCTGGTCCAGGATGAGGAACCAATAGACCTCCTTTCAAAATCATACACACACCAATATTCAGCAGCTGTCAGACCAGTATGCCTAGACATCAACACAAGAGCCAAAACACTAATGAAAAAGCATTAACTCCATTTATGGACTAATACTCCTGAACAGCAAGACACATTGGAGATCAGCTTCCCTGTCACAGTAATCACACATCACCTAATGCATTACTCCCATTTAGTCCACAAAACTCAGGCTCGATCAGTTCATAAGAGCGATGATGAAGCCGTAGACTGTACATTGTCCTTGATCTGAGAGTTAGCGCAGCATCAATGACTCCTTGTCCATCTTGAGAGGAGTGAGAGAGAGGGAGGGGTGTGTAAGGAGGGGCAGGAGGAATCGAGGTCCCTCAGAGGAGCGCTGACACCAAACAGATGTTCACTCAGAGGACGGGATATCAGCTTCTGTTTACTCAAGCTTTGACAGGCAGACACCACGCCTAATGCAGTCATGCAGCGCCCTGCCCCTGTTCGATAATATTAATAACCGCCGCTATAATCTGCTGGACTTCCCCTCGCATTCCGAAAGAAAATGGTCACATTCACCTCGCGGACTTACAGCGCCTATTCTGTGGCGATGTTTAAACCGTACCCACAGTTGCTTAATCATAAAAGATAAAATCGCAGAGACTGCATTTAGTTGGATGCAACGAGAGTGAGATAATTTGGTTCGGAATGACTATATCCTCCCCTGTGCTTATTTTCAAACCAATAAATATTTTCCAGTTTGCACACATGAAACAGAAAACACTGGATCTATTTCTAGCGATGATCATACACGTTTAAAAAGAAAACAGTGAGGTGAGCTCCCAATAGTTTTCACGGAAACGGCTCTACGGAGAGTGCTTTACAGCAAAAAACCATACTTCTGTCCAACAGTCCATCACATACTTCTAGGAACGTTTCGCGTTCTGGCGAGCCGCAAATCATACCGAAAAGCACACCTGCACCGTGTCAGCGGGAGTTTTACAATACGCTGGATTTCACGTGCTTGCGGAGTGAGTTATGCTGATGGTGTGCAAGTAGGAATGGGGGGGGAGCCAGCTTAGAGAGATATTTACGTTCCCACCCAGGACTGAAATTCTCTAGCAGTCGAGTGGAGTTAAAGTGAGGTGTTTTATTACAGGGGCGACTCGCCAAAAGACGGTAAACCGTTGCCGAGTTCGACCAAATTCAAAACTGTCTCGTTTCAAGTTACGGCGAAGTGTTGGGAGAATACAGTAGTGGCAACAGGTCAGACTGGTAAAATACAGCTTCGGCTCGTCATGGTAATCATCCGACCCCCTAGGTGCATATTTTCCGATTTTTTCCAAAGGGTGGGGGTGTAGGCGGTGAGGAGGGGGTGCGTCAGGAGGCTTTCCAACATTTCTGTAAGTCTTCAGGCCAGTTACAGGTTTATTACTGTTTTTCAGTGTTTAATCTGTCGGGTGATTTATCGGATCGACTGTCTTTTTGGCAGAGCCATGTGCGGAGCAGATGTGGAGGTAGACGTCGCATTCCTGCCGAAAAACGCACCGCGGCTCAAATGGGATCCTCAGTCCTCTCCAGTGTGGACAGGGCTTCTCCGAGGACGGCTGCTGAACCAAATAATCCTCATTTCCTCACCAATCTGCCATAACCGCCAATTTCACTTTTCCCACCATGCGATGAGCCAGGGCATGGCTCACACTTCACGGGTAAAGCTGACCGGTAAAATTCTCCCAAGAATATTGAGGATTTGCTGAATCTGTAGGTGAGTTATTAAATTGGGAGGCTGGAATCGGTTTGTCGTGTATAGCTCACGGCATGTGTGCCAAACTGTCAATGATGATGTTTGTATCCCAACAGTCATCACTTAATGCTTTCCTGGTGCTGGGATGTATGCAAGGACACCATTAGCAAACATCACATTACTGATGACATTTTTAATGCACCATGTCATATAAACATGATAAATGCTTTCGTTTGTATTGAAGCCAGTCATTGTCAGGCATATGTTAATCTAAGCTAGTAAAATGTAAAACCTAAAATGTATAGAGAATAAATAATGTATTAGGAATAAAAGCATTTCCACAGCGTTCCCCTCCATGCTGACCCAAATAGTTATTCTGCATCCAGAAGCAAAGATGCACATTTGATTGTCAGTTATCCTAATGCAAGCCATTACAGAGAGGGCTGGCGGGGCTAGCTCACTGATTGGAGGCCCATACGTCTTGTCTGTGCAGAATTCACTTCCAGTCATGCTAATGACCCCATCCCCCCATTAAACAAACAAACATCTCATCAACCTACCAGTGGGACGAGGAGGGCCTCACGTAGCGAAAACAAAACAAACGCATTTGTTGAAGGTGTTGAAAATGAATGGGGCAGGGGCTTATTTGGAAGCAGTGTGGATGAATAAACAGGAAAGAAAGAAGGAAAGAAAGAAAGAAAGAACGAAAGAGAGAAAGAAAGAAAGAAAGAAAGAAAAGGCTAATCTCTCTGAAGCCTAGAACAGAAATTTCGTACTATTCTCAGGGGATATGTTCTCATGATTCTCTCAAACAGGAAAATTTGTGAGCTCTGTTCTGCACAGTGCTGGAGCAGCACTAAGACGTTTGCGCTGACAGGAATTTCTTCCTGACATATAAAACTCCAGATTGCAAAGAGGTTGAAATGCACGGTCAGGCAACGATAACAAAAGCTAAGCCAATAGTTAGGGGTTATTTAAATGAAAGCCCATGAAATGCACACGCGGTAAGTGCTATGAATACAGTTATGCACGCTCGCGGTAAGCCAATACCCAGCATAGCTTTAGCTGCGACCTCGACCCAAAAGGCCACATAACGAGCATTAGCTTTAACAGGGGCTTGCAAAGTGCCAATTTCCTGAGCTAATGCCTACTGTGCTGACATCACTTACATAACGCGCATCGGCCAGACAAACTGCTCAGTGTACTGAGCACAACACAGACCATTATGTGGTGAAACCCCACAGCTAACTGGGCCAAAAAATGTGAATAGCCACATTAACAAAAAATGTTGAAATGTAGGCTAACCATAAGCCATTCGCAGCCAATAATTCTGTTTTTCCAAGTTAAATGAATGCTACTAGTATATGTAATGCTGTTCAACAGAAAGCACAAGGAACTGAAACAGCATATCCACTGCTCCTAGAATAGACTGGGCTTAGTGATGACGGACAACAAATGAGACAATACTCCTTGATCTCTATAAGGAATCATCTATCAAATTAACCATCGCTTGCTATTCTACTCAGGGGAATTTAATTAACACCAGCTCCTCCTGCTAATCAAATTTAAAGAGACCGGATTTCATCAAAGTCCCATGATGCCCCTTTCCAGAGCATTGGCTGAACAATTCTTGGTACTCGCAGAATTACAATTACAGTTTGCTCTTTTCATTTCCGCATAATTCAAACTTGTAATTGGGCGTAAAGATAACACTGAGAGACAAATGTGTTGCTGGCTTCAGGTCAAAGTAAAGAACAAGGCCTGGCTGCAATTCGCTGGCCCCGCCCTTTTAATTGTGCCTTGAGACTATAGAATCAAACATGTTTTCATTCCAAGCCTTCATAATAATCACATGACATCATTCGAATTCCTTTGCAAGGCTTCAAAGAATGTTAATTCAATGTTCCGTTGAGACTTCCCTAAAGCATTTATCATCGCTCACCGCAGCGCTTTGCTGCAGCTACTCATACAGACTCAGGAGAGCACCAAAAACCCCTGCTCTCTATCTCACCACTTCATCTCACTCCATCCTCCACAGGCTCCCAGAAGAAACTTAGAAACTAAGCTCAGGCTTAACAGTCAATCGCAACAGCCCATTGGTGCAGTCTTTTCTACTGCATCCCATTTGAATCATCACAAACGTACATCTGCTTATAATACACAGGGTGGAAATACTGTATAGTCCATAAATTATCTCGGCAAAAAAGCAATGTCAGCAGAACCGACAGCGGCTTAATAATAGACAGACTTACAACGAAGCAGACAGACAGACAAAGCCCGGCCAGATGACGAGTCCTGTCTGCGTTCATCACAGTGTGAAGAAGTCTTTCTCTAGGCAACTTCATATTACGCGCCACCACCCTGACCCAAAACCTACTTGGAGCAGAGTGATATTTTCATTCATTCAACAGGCAGGCAACAAAAGTAGTTTTATAAAGCCAGGCTTTAAAAGTTGAGAGTTGTACTTTCTGTAAAGCTTTTAAACCATGTTCAACACTACAGTTTCAAAGCTACACCATTTTCCACTGGAATGAAGAGGCTTTTAAAAACTCTAATGCAAGGTCTTCATGTCTGCAATTGAACTGAGCAGAAAAAAGTCAGTTTCCTGCTCTTGACAGAACCAGACGTTATACACCAAAGCCCAACATGATTGGACACAGACAGAGAGCACATCCTGAACATTTCAATCATATGCCTTTCAACACTTAAAAATGATTGATTTGCATGAATATAGATATGATTTATAATACAAGTGGTGCAAAAAGCTATTCTGAAAACCACGTATCGTTGTTTTGAAATGGCTCGCAGGTCAAGAGTTTTCAGCCTCTGCTTAAAATAGATTCTTTTTATCACAAGCAGAAACGGAGATCTATTTTTAGTGATGCGAATTTCCACACCTTCCAGATGTTCCCTGTCTGTAGTTCTGGATGCCACCTCTGGTGCCGATTAAGAACGAGACGGGTGACATCAATGCACCCAAATAAATCGCTTACTCTCGGGAGAAATAGGCTTTGATCGGTGACTGTGGAATCCCTGAATTTACGCAGCCAACCATAGAAAATCTGCAACTGGCACAACAAAATGGAAATGGATGATACACAAAGCTAGGCTTTTCTGACTAATAGTTAGCAATTTAGCGTAACTGTATTACAAGAGAGGTAACAGCCAACGATCATAATGATTGGATTTACTTCTAGCTTTAATACAAGATTTAACTGAATGTATAAACGGCATCATCTCAATATAAGTGAGTTAAACTTGAACACATTCCATGACATCATTCCATTCGCAGTCAGGTCCATAAATACTTGGATACTGACGACACTATTGCTCTTGCAGCTGTCTACCACTCCATATTGGAGATGAAACTGAATAATGAATATGAACTCAAATTGTAGACGTCCTGCTAGAGATAAACTTCGACTGAAATGACAGGAAGAGAAGAATATGGAGAAGGGAGGGAACTGCCCGTAATTCAAAGCATACCACCACATCTGTGGAGCGCGGTCATGTGTGGGCATGTATGGCTGTGAATGGAAACAGCGACCTATGATTCTTGTGAGATGACAAAAATCAGAGGAATAACTTTTGAGTTCAATAAGGTTATTTTATCTGCTCAGATTTAGCGTATTTATTCAAAACTCATTCCATAGTGCCTAACAGTGCAGATGGAAAGTACCACACTCCTAAACCAAGCCAAGATTTTTTTTTTGACAAAGAAGCAGAATTTTCTCAAATGGCCAAGATAATTACCTGTCCTGAACCTAAAGCAGCATGCGTCTCACTTGCAGAGGGTAAAACTGAGGGCAGAATGCCCCAAACACAAGCAGAGAGTGAAAACAGCAACAGCGGTGACCTGGTGCAGCGTCTTCAGGGGAAGAATCAAAGCATCTGGTGGTGTTTATGCGTCTAGGTTTCAGGCAGTCATTACCTGCAAATGATCCCTTTCTAAGTATTAAAAATGAAAATGTAACTAATGCTTATGATCGTTTGGACAAACACTTTTGAGCATCTAAAACTGGTGATGTGTGGGACTATGTATAAAAATAATTATCATTATCACATGGTACAAGCGATAGTATTTAAAAAGCCATTACATGAAACATGGACGTCCTCCCTTCAAGCCCATTTTGACTGAGCGACTTTAATTCCATGGTGGCGATGAAGAAAATCAAACTGATTAAAATTGTGTCAAAGACCGAATCCTAATGGACCTGACTGTTTGTACTACAAGAGACAAAAACTTTGGGAGTTGAAGTCCAGCTATTATAATAACATGCCATTAAAATCACTTTAATGACTTTATGCCGCTATTACTGCCACAGAAATGTGTCATCTCACTAACAAGTCCTTAAGACTATGAGGCAACTACTTTACATACAAAATATGCGCTAAGCGTTCATGGAAAAACTTGCTGATTTTTAGACAGCCAGTAAACCCAATCAGCAGCTACAAATCCATCACATTTGTTGTAACCTGTTTCCTGTCTCTCCATGTTTCTGTAGATTTTTTCCCTTTTCTTCCAGTGGAGGAATCTCAGGGGGCTGAATCATGGGAAATGTCCGACCTGACAGAGTTCACTTCCTGCAGTCGGAGCAGCCATTCGCTCTAAAAATAATGATAACACATTACTGTTATCATTATTTGCTTACCTACCCCCACATGAAAATAACGATAAGGTGTTATCGTCATCACTATTTATTTTCTTACTAAGTAGTGCCCCCTGTTATCAGGAGGTTACCCGCGGAGATGATGACTGTGCTAACATCCTGCATCCTTTCTGCAAAGCGGGGACATATCAGGAGCGTTCAGACTGGCCATGCATGTAACCGTGCATCGTATCTCACAACACCTGTCAGTCAAATCGAGACATCTGTGCATACCAAACCTTGCAGCACTAAATAGGGCACAGGATGACGGATGAACGAATAAATATTCATATATTAACAATGCAAACAGTTGGGAATGTTGTAGATCAACTTCATAATTAGCAGAGCCTGATCTGGGAGCTAAAGCATTCAGCTTTTCAATTACAAACCCAGTTTTTCCACTCTTTGATGGTGAACGGTACAGTACTGCCATTTCGATACACAAATGTGCCTTAAGTCTCGTGTATTCACTTCCTAACATTCACAAAGATAGATAGATAGATAGATAGATAGATAGATACTTTATTTGTCCTCAATGAGGAGATTCTTTCTCCCAAGTAGGTGCGTAGAAACATATACACATAAACACAGATCATCTAATAATCTGACAACCACAGAATCAATTAAAGACAAACTCACAATTTGGATGCAACTGCGGTTCCACTCATCTGTACGGCCATACAATAACTAACGTACAGTTTACTGACATCTGGAGGTAATCCTGACTATCACCTTAAAACTGCTTGAGGAGTAAGCAAGCGTTCAGCTCTGCTTCAGCAGCAATGACCAGCTGAACAGGGTAGCTAGCAAGTGAAATTCCTGACAGTCTCCAAAGACAGTGTTTCACGCACCATTTGGTTCCCGTACAGTTCAGACAGGTCTAGTCGAAGCCATCTCCCAAAGGCTATTTTCACTCTGTGCAGCCAAGTCCATGTTAAACCTTGCCTTTAACATCGCTTTGTTAAAGGGATAGTTTGGATCTTTTGAAGCGGGATTGTATGAGCTACTTGCAGTGAAAAAAACTAGACACAGCGTACACTCGAGCAGACATTGATTTTTTTTGGTTAGGCTACTTTTAGGTGGTTAAAATACCCTCTGTGTCTGGCCCCGTCCACAGCCAGTGTCCATGTTTTTTCTCCTGCCAGGTTCTCCAAACTGGGGGCCTGCCGACCACTATCTGCTGTAGTAATACATTGACTATGGATAAGCCCCTCTTCAAAAAATCCAAACTATCCCTTTAAATTCTGACCTAAAAAAAAAACCCCCAAAAATCTGATTCTTTTCAGTGGGTTTATTTTCACACTCACTGAATGCAGCAGAAATGCATCTAACAGCACACAGACTGGCAGCCCGTATGAGAAATATATGAGTAGAATAATGTCTTCTGAGGGGAATTCTTCAGCTGGTTTTAAAGTACCAACAGAGGGTAGAGTCACACAAAAAGAATGTGTGCTATTGCATGTCAGTAGCACGTCTTTCTTTTGTATTAATGCAATTCTGTTAGAATTTATGTCAACCACAACACCCAAATTGTTGAGAAACACAAAAAAAAAAAATGAAAACACCCAAATTATAAATAGAATTATTCAATGTTTGTGAAAAAATAAATGCACAGAGAGATGGAATGCTGGGTTTGGTAGATGGGAATGACACAAACAAACAGACAATGAATATATGAATATCAGAACTTAAATATGGTGTACATACGGCTAGGGCAGCAGGTGTCTGGAGAAGGTCATTCCTGAATAAAACGATAGACAGTGATAGGATGTCATTCTGAGAGCGCGGGACTCTAAATCAGCCGAGCCGGGAGGTGACCCGGGCCGAATGGGAGCACAGGAAATGCCTCCAGCCACGAGGTCTGACCCTTGACCCTGTCTCAGCATCACCGCACCTCCAACAAACAACCCATCAATAACCCCACGGCTGCAAACACAGACCAACAGAAAATACCGCACCAGTTTCTAGATATAATTCAGGCTATACCCCCTGTTCCACTGCTATTTATAGATAGAGGATGGCATTCTGTGAAACCTCATGAAATGTTTGTCAAACATAATGATGTTATGTTAAAAAGAGCGATCCTACAATAGGCCAGGGAGGACCGATGAAATGCCGCCCTGGTAAAAACCAGACAAATTAAACGTTCTTCCTGCTTCCCTAATTAATACCACACTAATGAAATGCTCTTGACTCAAGAGTGATTCAGTGCCTTCAGTCAAACCTGTATCAAAACACTGCGTGCGAGACGTGGCGGATGACATCATTCGAACAGCTCATCTCGTTTAACTCGAAGAGAAGCTTTATAGGAGTCGTGAGAACGACAGTTGTTGTGATATAAAACTACTTTCATTTAATTAAAATTAATTTGCGCTCGAGTGATTTGTGAAGTTGACATGTTTGCATTTCACTCAGAAATATGGGAAATGACTCAAGATCGGTTCTACAAGTCAATGCGATGGAGTCATGCTGAACATAACTCCAGTCATGTCAATAAAGACAGTCTGAATCCAAAAATCTATCAGACAGATGCAGAGAGGGAAGTCAAGCCAAAGAGAGAGAGAGAGAAAGAAAGAGAGAGAGAGAGAGAGAGAGAGAGAGGAAGGAACGGCATAGGGATATTATTTATGAGTATCTATTCTCTGTGGGGTTGTTATTTTTATTACTATTGTCAGTGGAAGATAAACCAATACATTGCAAGGTCAGGTTAAAATGAAACAAAATAACATGATATGATAGTTGGCTAAAATGCTGAAAAACTTTGATATCAACAGCCATATTTTAAAATAAAAGGGTTTAAAATTCAGTCCCCAGAGAGTTTCAAATCAGAAGGTCTTTGTTCAAACAAGCGAGAAAGGCAGCAAATTTCTGTTCAAACAAACATGTTACAGCTGGATAAATCTAATCACTGTGTGTACGCACTCCATTTCAGCCAATTTCTCATGTTCATATAGGGCTGGGACTGGATCTTTGGACTGAGTATAAAACGGAAATAGTTCAGATATTTGACAATATGCAAACGGCACTCTGCATTACACCATATACTGAGGACTGACCATATTCTCTAAAACAACAATAGATATTTTCATCTTGCAGTTTTGGTATTAAGAACTAGGCACTGAGGCATCAGTGATGAGAGAGTTGACTAGAGGCCTATTGATGAATGCCCAGTTGAGATGTTACTGCATCAATGGGAGCCATGGTCAAGCCCCAGCCCCATGTGCTGCATGGGAGATTGTCATGGTGTCTGAAAAGACTGAAATGTTGAATTGTTTAAATGAGCATTTTATTACATCGGGGTTTCTGTTTAACAATGCATCCGCTGTTGTAAAAAAATGAGAAGCCAATGTAAAGTATTTTGTGAGTTATCGCGCTAACGGCTAAAATCTGCGGACGTGGCGGCGGTGGGTGGGGCGAAACCATGATATCCCCGAAACTCGTATTTCGGGGGTATAATCAGGAAATTCTACCAACCCTGTTGGTGGTGCAGAAGATACTTTTAATCTCACCCTGTTTTCTGTTATTGAGGTCAAAAATGCCTCGAAGCAGTTGGACCCTAGAAAACCGACTGGTCCGGATAATTTGGAACCTGGGTTCTTCAAAAATAGCAGCAGATTTTACAGCAGAACCTCAGACCCATTTTTTCAATCTCACCTTGGTTTCAAATAAAATTCCAAAGGTTTGGAAGGCTGCATTTGTGCTGCCCTTGCTAAAAGGAGGGGATCCATCAGTGCTGAATAACTACCGACCAATCTCTAAACTTTCAGCCCAAGCCAAAGTGTTGGAATGTCTGGTCAGTGAACAGCTTAAGGAGTATATATACATTCATGCTATATTAGCCAATCATCAATCAGAGTTTTGGAAAAATCATAGCACTATTACTGCTGCTATAAAAGTTTTAAATAATGTCATAGAACAATTGGATAATGAGCAACATTGTTTGTCTCTATTTATTGACCTGTCCAAAGCTTTTGATACAGTGGACCACAGTATTTTGATACAACGTCTTAATCAAGTGAGTTTTTCTGATCATACTGCTGGTTGGTTTGCCAATTATACATCTGATAGGACTCAAGCTACGCAGTTTGATGGTCTCACATCCAATATGTTAACAGTTAGTAATGGAGTCCCACAGGGTTCAGTTTTGGGTTCATTGTTATTTACTCTGCGCATCAACTGCCTGGGTCAAAACATTCCAAATGCAGTCTTCCATTTCTAGGTAGATGATACAGTCATTTATTGTCATGCACCTGCTCTCTGCAAGGCTTTTAGGCACCTACTCTCTGCAAGGCTTTTGAGCATGTCCAAAATGCTTTACATATTCTGCAGGCTCAACTTCACCAATGAGAACTTCTTCTAAATGCAGAAAAAACCAAACTCTTGTTTTTTTCAAACTCTTAGAATCTGTCTTTGAGTCAGAGCATTGTTACATTTCAAGGTGAACAAATTGACACCATCTCTACTTGCAAATATTTGGGATTTTTGATTGATGAGAAACTTTCATTTAAACCTCACATTCTCAATCTCGTAAAAAAGTTGAAAGTGAGATCAGGATTTTATTTTAGAGACAAGTCTTGTTTTTCTTTCAATGTCAGAAAAGGACTTGTGGAAACTACATTTTCCCAATTCTTGATTATGGTGATCTGTTGTATGTGAACTTATCAGCTCACTGCCTTCAAATTTTGGATGCCATGTATCACAAAGCCCTGAGACTCATTATAAACAGCAGAAGCCTAACACATCATTGTTTACTGTACTCGAAGGTTAATTAGCCATCTCTTTCCACACGCCATTGGTTTGTTTTTATCTATAAGGCTATTCTTGGTAGAATCCCATGTTATTTATCGTGTTACACGTCGCAGAGCAGTGGCTCCCATGGATTGCGTTCTCAGGACATTGTGCTTACAAACGTTCCTCAGACTCGGACAGAGTTGGACAAGAAGGCCTTTAGGTTCTCTGCACCCTCAACCTAGAACCGCTTACAGAGGGAGACTAAGCTTTGAGATTTAGTGACACTCAATGAATATAAAGCTGCAATAAAGTGTATGGAAGCAGAGTCCATCACAATCTGTAAATGTTCATTATAAGTGTGTTGTGACTGCAGCACTTTGTTCATGTATTTTATATTTTATTTGATTTGTTTTGTCTTAACGTGGGTTTGTGCATGTACTATATGTACTGCTGCTAGTCTTGGCCTGGTATCTCTTATAAAACCTGGTTAAATAAAGGCTAAATAAAAATAAATTTAAAAAAAGAGAGATTTCAATCTCAGTGGGACCAACCTGGTTAAATAAAGGTTAAATAAAAAATAAAAATAAAAAATTGCTCTTGGCGCTGGTGAGAAGTTTATGTTTGGAGGTTTGGCCTCAGTAATTTACTGCTCTCTTTCATCAATGCACAGCGTCCAACAATAATTTTACCACTAAATGTAATATGATCATTAGCAGTTATTTAAGCTAACCATTTATGTTTTTACCACAGCTCGCATAATTATCCTGTCATCGCTATCTAATGCTGTCTACTTACAGTTGGATTC
This sequence comes from Gymnothorax javanicus, assembly GCA_029692085.1. Taxonomy (NCBI): domain Eukaryota; kingdom Metazoa; phylum Chordata; class Actinopteri; order Anguilliformes; family Muraenidae; genus Gymnothorax; species Gymnothorax javanicus. Next base: position 2,353,687 of record CM056205.1, on the reverse strand, counting down.
CTGGCGATTCTAAAGTCTAGCAATTTGTTTTACTTTGGGTTTTGAACACTCAGACCTTCTGCAAATAGCCTAAACTTATTATTCCTTTTCAGTCATCGTCACAATAGTAATCTTTGTTCACATGTTAAGCTCACTGGCCCACATATGAAGTTGTTATGTTTTGCATTGTTCTGCTTATAGTCATGTCTTTTAACCATAAAAAAGAAAATAAAAAGTTAGTGTTTTGTCCGTAAAAGCTTCCAAAGGATTTAATCCATGTCCTAGTAATGTCCTTTCCCATAATAATTAGAATAATATGGCAAACCTGTGAACTTTGGAACAGTGGACGCCACTCGTCCCAAATGCGTTTGCTGACTTGGAACAGGGGGGTTGACTCATGTCATGGCATCGCAGTAATATAGTTCCATGTCTGCATTAGAAACCACATGAAATAAATTCAGTTATTGTGTATTCAGCTTCATAGTCATTGTCTGATCTGAAATACAAATTTAATTAGTACAGGGGAAGAACATTCAATTGGACTCAACTACAAAAACATACTTTTATGTTGAACAATACAGCATGTTCTGCAAGGAAAAACTTAAAAAAGTAAAACTGGACTACATTAATCCAGAAATCAAATTATAGATGGCTAATTGATTTAGTTTCTTTTGGTTTCTCAGTATTGAACCCATATCTATTCACAGGTTCATTCTCTACAGCAGGGACATGCCAGATTCTGCATGGTCGCTTACCGAGCAGGCAGTGTTGTTTGCTTGGAAATGACTAATGATGTTTGAGGAAACTCCTAGCCTGTTTAATCATGTGCTAAAAGTAGATGGGAAAAAACGGTTTAATCCTCAGATTAGGTCAGTTAATAGGGACAGATATGCTGCAGAGTTACCAAACCTGAACCCACGCTGGGAACCTCAGGATGTGGCTCGGACTGAAAGCCATGTTATATTCGTGTTACTCTTTCGTGTAAAGACGACCCTGGAGCCATCTGAATATTCCACCTGACACTCGCATAGCTCTGTACACGCTTTGTACATCATGGGAAACTGAAGCGACTGCGAATAACCTTCAGCCAACATGTAACCTATAGGCATCGGAAGAGAGTCGACCAAGGTACTTTGAAAGTCAGGGAAATAAGACAGTCTTTACCTTCCCCTTTGCCAAAACAACCCTCAAAAAGATGACACACTATTAAGTTAATACTACACTAATAACAGGGGCTTAAATCAAAACGTACCTTTATCACAGGTGGAACTGAAATGTATTATTTGGTTTGTAAAAAAAAATGTGTCAGAATTTCCTATTTTATGAGATGTATTAATCATTTAACAGTTTCGGAGTTTCTCGCTGTAATCCCCAGCCGCCCTCCCTCGTAATCTGACCTCTCGCGCCTCAGCGGAGGGAAGCCATCAGATGGAACTCAGTCATGCAATGACAATGAGTTCCAGTTGCTGAATTTGAGGAGATGATTGACAGCTGAGGAGCGAGCGGAACCCTCACGACACAACAGGCCTCTTTCACCGTGACGCTATAAGCACTTAAAAACCCACTCAGCATTTTGGACGAAATTCTGCATGGGCACAGGAAACTACTTCATAACATCGTAACCGTGTCATTTAACATTCCCACACCCACCACACCTGCTCAGAGCTGAATCTCCAAACCCTTATTTCCTCCGGAAGCAAAACCTTCGCAAATTATATGCAAAAAGTATCAACAGGAGTGTGGAGCACAGCTAGCAGTCAGTTTCCACAGGTTGGACAAAGACTTGCCACGTCGCAGCGAGGCTATAGAGAGTAACTGACAGTCCTCAGAGGTCTCAGAGCTTCGGCGGGGAAACGCTGAGTGCACACAGGTATTGTGCGCTAATGTGGTTAGCGTGGAGAGAGCTGAGCCTGTGCCGCGCCGGTGAATGGCACAGCGTGTCGCAGGGCCACACTGGGCTCCACGGGAGAGGAAAAGGCCGACTGCTAGAAACATTGGCTGGTCACCTCAATGGTGTCTGACTGCTTCACCACTGCGATTATGAAGAATAAGAGACTAACCCTTAGAGCGCTGAAATAAGTTTAAAAAATATATAAATTGAATTATCTTGAGCTGTTGAAAACCTTTCATGTGGTGGCTTGTTTAAAAGAGCTCCCCTGCGGGAGCTCTTTTAAACAAGTCGCCACATGAAAGGTTTTCAACAGCTTTGAATTTGACATCTTACATTACTGAGTAACAATAGTTGCATTTAGTGCTCTCAGGGCAAACATCAGCGTCCCCAGCTGAAAAACATTATGGACGTCAGGAACCGCAAGGCCCGATGCGAATCTCTATCATTAAGGCGGAGGGATGGAGGATATACAGACAGAGACGTGCGCTACACGCACTCTGGTAAGCTGGCATCTTTCTCCCAGTGACTCACTCCTGACGCACAGGTTTTTTTAAAGCCTATTTCAGGCATGTCTGTCAGCCTGCAGAAGCCAGAGAATGCCTGCCTTTTAAAATGGATGTTCAACACATGAGAAGCTTCATCAGCGAGTTTCAGAATAACGCGGTCACGGCACTCGTGAACACGCTCTGTGGCTTGCAGCCCGACGTGCAGGTTTGTCCTGTTTACATCCGCCCGCCCGTCCCGCCATACGGAGGGCACTGGGTGCGTGCGGCTCCGCGTGGGAAAGCCCTGAGGCTCTTCTGTGGAGGACCTGTTCTGTCGCTGTCAGCCAAATCCAGGTCTGCCTCACTGCTCCGACCGGCTTACAGAGCCGCTGCAATAAAACCAACAATCCCAGAACAAAAAGTCAACACTTATCCAATTAATTGAATCTAGTTCTACTAGAAATGCGTTGCATTTATGGTTGAAACAGCACAGTATATGCTCCCATAACATGCCTTGAGTGAAAGTACATGCTCACGAGGCTACAGTAGAAGGCCTTGATGAGCAGCGAACATGTGGAGCTGCATACAGTAAGTATGAGGGAATCCCAGAGATGGAAGGGGAGGTCAGGTGATCACTGACTGAGACTGTGGAGCCTTGACTGATGAGGGTCCTCAAATATGCAGTATAAGCCCATCTTATTTCACCTCACAGTAAAGCACATTTTACGAGTGTCAGAACAACATGTAGTGTATTTTTAGAGATAGGAATTTATTTATTTATTTATTTTCTTATATTTGAGCTGGATGCCTGAAGCCAGTTTAATTTTCCACAATATACTTCCCCCCAACTCAAACAAAACAGAAGACTGTGCTCGGTCTCTTCCATCCAGCGTTTGAAAAATAATTAAATATATTTGTCTGTCATATTCCAAGCAGTATGCGGTGCCACAGGGCATCCATATTTGGGCGCACTTTGTAGGTTATCCATAATGAAAACCCTTAATGATGCCATTTACAACAAGCTCTGTGCTTTCAGAGAAGGCCCCCCCCATCTCCCATACCCCCAGATTGCGAGAAGGACCTGGTGCAGATTGGAGCTCTCACACAGACAGGAGGGGCAGGTCTGCAGGGCACGGAGGCCAGATATGCAGGCAGGCGATCAGGAGGAGAGAGACAGGGGCTCGAGCTTATTTTCATACAGACAACAAACTCGTCTCTTTGTGAGAGAATAACTTCTGGCTCCTTCAGCTTGTGCTGGTGAGACAGGGGTGTTCAGGCAGGTCTTATTTTTAGAATTGTTGAAAATAACTGCCGGGGGCAAGCGGGCCGGCAAAGAGACGCACAAAAAAACAATAAGAGCAAAATAATTTAATAAAACACAGGACCACACGCTCGGGATTTAGTCAGCGCCCAGACGACTGTCTGTCTTCAGACAGCAGTCTACGCCTCCGGAAGGCGAACATGCCTTGAGAAAGTAAAAAAAAAGCAGGGAATTGTGAAAGCTGGACGGCCGGATGGCATGAGACGATCAAGAGGAGGAAAAAAGACCCCCACCTGAAAGAGGAGAGACGGCCGATGAAATAAGTGCCAACACCCCAGCAGTCTCCTCGCATCGACGGACAGCAGGCCTAGCGCTGCAGTCCGGGGGGGTCAGCCACCTGCAGCGATAAGCTAGATTCTTCTCAGTGTATTTTCACAAAACACTCCACTGAGGTCAGAAACCAAACAGCCTCTGCATTCACACGCTACCGCCGGCGCACAGCTTTACGGACAAACAGGCCAAAAGCCTGGCAGGAAACTACCGACGTCCTGACCAATCATTTTCAGTGCGGGACACGGACACTTTTCCCTACAGGTGCCGAAAGAAACAGGTTTCTTTACCCTGCAAGGTGTGTCTTCCCTCCTTTCATCTCAAGCCGCCGTCAGAAAGTAAAAATATTACACAGCAGATTTTGTTTGCTCTCGGCTGGTCTGTCGACCGCCTCCCATCCCGCAGTTTCCTAACCCGCTGAAGCCCAGCTAAACGGGCGCAGTGAGATTGACAGCTTTTTTATGCCTCTTTCTTTACACTGCAGGATGTCGGGAGTTTTTTAATGAGGGGGGCGTGGACCTCACTTGCGACCACGGAGACCAGTTCATCTGGAGCCGCGTTATGCACGCTCAGTCAGCGGTCAGTCACCACAGCGCTCGTCTTAGCATGGAGTTAGTCATGTAAACCATTTCTTCACAATACGCATTAAAATGTTAAATAGTGTTGATACAGTTTGACATTTGATTATCAATAAAGCCCAAAGTGTGGTAAGAGAAAAAAAAAATTGATAAGGCAGCTACAGAAGGGCACATTTTTGGGTAGTCCTGCGCAATGACCCACCCATCAGCTCCAGAAATGCTCTCAGTGAGCTGGGCAGCTGTTAAGCCAGATGGAGAGACCGGACACGACACGATCGCGGACTGACCACTACGACCAGGCACAAAGGCCAGCGGTGACCGCCATCTTCGTGCACAAAGGCCACCCCTGTCCGCTGGCTTTGCAGACAATGGCTTGGAGGTCAAGGGCGGCCCCCCGGCCCCTCGCTCGTAACGCGATCCCTTTCACCTGCAGGGGGGGTCTGCGTCGCTTGTCGATAAAGCGCACCCATAACACTTACGCACACCGCAAAGTGGTTTAAGAAATCATTTACTGCCACATGCCGTGCGCCATAAATGTGATTTACACTCTGATAAATAGCACACGGGTAATGCATTGCCACTTTAGAAAAACCATTGGCTTTCTTTCCTGAAAGTGGGGCGTTTCGCATTGCAACTTAATAGCTGTAATGGATGGCAGAGCTCTGACCTGCATGTCTTATTACGCAGAACAATGCCTGACCTAAATAAGAGCTGCCATGTGCCAACACAGGGAAAAATGTCAAGTTGCACAATCTGTTCATATCCTGAGTAGAAATACTGTTCGGGAATGAAGAGGGCTGAAGCTCAGGCATTTTTGGAAGGCGAAACAGTCTTTTTCCTATTCAATTTATATTGAATGAAAAATTGAATTTTTCACAACTTTCTCTCTGCTACAGATATGGGTCACGTTCCGCAGGGTTTCATGAATATGGCACTGATGTGCCCACCCGTATATTTGGGATGTGTGGGCTGAGAAGGCAAACCAAATGAAAAAAAGGGACAGTGAAGAAATATTTCTTGTTCTGCCGTATTGAGTATGACTTTAATGAAAAGAATAATCCCCCGTTCACAGAATTGGAATTGGCCTGTTAAAGTCCACCAAGGGCTTTTTTTTTTTTTTTAAATACCGCGCAGTTCGTCTACATATTATTCTTCAAAACATTAATCTAGTCTGATTTTGAAAACTAATTAATGTCATGCCTTCTGAAAAAGAAAAATATTTATGCATTTTTAAATTACAACCAAATAAATGAACATTTCAAGCAAAGTTGCATCATTTTCAATAGCTTCTACAGATTAGATTTAGAATTACTTTGTCCAGCAAAACAAATTCCCCAGATTTTAGTTTTCTCATTAGACTACTGAACATCCCAAATGCACCCCTCTGGATTAACCTAACAATCATGCAGGAAATTCAAATGAGACACTAATCCAAATGCAAACAAAAACGGGAAACAGGTTAATTAAATGTCTCAGATCTGAAGCTCATTACAGCACATATTAACTTCCGGCCACAGAAGATCTGTCCTGGTTGATACAGTGGCAAATTCTCTGCATCAAATTAACAATTAACCCCATGAAATGTCAAATGCAGCTGCTGTATTCAAACCTGTGGAACTTCAGGCCCATTTTAAATTCTAGTGGAGACCCAAAGTTTCCAACAATCCCAAGTGCCCTATATTTGGCTGAATTGCAGAGAAATCTGTGTAAAATTATGTCCAAAATCTACATAGATATTTTCCATTTCATGTAATGCTGTGTCCTTAAAAACATGGCGTCCTGGGTATGAATATTTCTCTCAATATGAGTGAAAAGTATATATATAAGGGAAAACTACAGTGAAAAGTTTGAGGGATTAAACTGCAATCAGAAATGAGGTTTGACAGCATAACTGCTCTTCTCAGCTTTCCGACTGCAGACAGGCTCATTTGCTTAAATGCACTGACACAAACACGCAGTCTCTCCAGATGCAGTTTGCAGAGCAAATGGTGCATTGTACTCAAAGGCCAACACATCTTTCCAGTATAGTGCTTAGGCAAAGACACAGGGGGTCCATGGAGTGTGTTCTTTTAATACCCCGAAGCTCAATGCTTCTGACAGCACACATTACCACGTCAGGGAGAGTGTATCGCACATAGCTACCACACAGCGCATTAGCGCCATTCCACATACACGGACACATTCAACCTCATGTACACGCATCACCAGTGCTGCTGGGACACAGAATGCAGCTTAAATCGATTTGATGCAGGATGCAGTTCATATTTATGGCAGGAAAGATAGTAAAAAAAAATCATTTTGAAGAACTTCAAAGTCATTTAAATCATTTGGCTTCAAATTCCTCCCAATTCCAACAGCGTGCATTGGCTCAAGCAATTTTTCAGTGTCAAGGATTTAATCGCAAACATGGAGGGAAATGTCCTTCAGAAGAATGACATTTCGAGAACTGAAGATGCCCATATGATGTGGTTGGACAGGGGCATTTGAGGACATGCAGATGCACACTGTGCAGTGACGAAGAGGAGGGCGGAGCTTCTGAATGGGCTGACGGCCAGAGTTTTTTGATTGGCTGAAACTTACAGCAGCACGGACAGGACAGAGAGTGTGTTTGAGGATAGCAGCTGCTCACAGGGTAAAGCCGCTTTCACATCGGACGCGAAACAAATTTTTGCGCAACAGATTACATTCAAAGTCAATGCAATTCGCATCCTTGCATTGACTTTGAATGCAATCTGTCGTGCGAAAAATTATTTTCGCGTCTGGTGTGAAAGCAGCGTACAACTGAACTATAGAGCCAGTCACTCATCTTGGCGCTGGGAAATGCATGGCCTGGTCTTTTTTGGATGCCAGTCAACTACCGCCACATAAGCGGATCCAAAATGCTGCTAAAATCCAGGCAAAATGCACCAGGTTAAAGCACATTCCACCTTGGTTTGAGAAATCAAGAGATCAAACTCCAACATCTAGAGCCTACAGGAAGTCAAGGATGTCACCCGCAGCAAGCTATGGGTATGAGTGAGGAAAAAATACTGTTCTCCCCATCTGCCCTGCTTTTCCTGACAATACTCTTCGGCCTCTTTGCTTTCCCGGTTTTACAAATTATGTTGGCAGTTGCCACGGGTACGGCAGTTTTCCAAAGCATTTCAATGTAGAGAGGTATGGCAGTCCCCATTTCAAACCCTGCCCTAACCTAACCCTGACCCTAACCCTAACCCTGACCCCTAACCTAACCCTTCCCCTAACCATAATCCCTAATCCTTATCCTAATCCCTTCAAATCGACTGCCGTACCAATAAAAACTGCCGTATCTGTAGACACTGCGAATTATGTTTCACTGGCCATAATAGTATTTACTCAATCCTTTCGACAGTATAAGGAAGTGCGCATAGTCAGGGATGGGAAACAATCAGCATGGGAAATGTAGTCTTCTAACACAGTGGTTACACTGCAGCCGTTAGGAGACAGAAAGTGTACACTCTGCTGAGCTGACAGACGTTAGAGTCAGGGTGAAAAATACAGCACACCAGTTCATATTTGAGGACAAAAATTAGGCATCTGAAGTAAAAATTATTATTTTTTTGGGAATTTTTCCTATATTTGACAGTTATACAGTGTAGACAGACAGGAAAGTTGGGGAGAAGAATGGGGGAAGACATGCAGCAAATGACCTGAGCCGGAATCGAACCCAGGTCACTGCGGGAAGGACACAGCCTTTATGGTACGCGCGCTTAAACCGATGAGCCACTGGGGTGCCAAAAAAAAAAAAAAAAAAATTTAAATCCTGAATAATTGATCAAATCCTGAGTCATTCAAAGCAAGTCAAGCTAATTCATGGCTGACAATACTATCGCGGCCGGTCCTAGGTGGTCTCAGCAATCAGAGGGTCGACTCCAGCTCGCAGCGACTGTTTGAGGAAAAACAGCCTTCCTCTGGACCCCGGCGTTCAATCAGCGCACTTATCGCACACCGTCTGCACCACTGACCAGACGCCATCCCAGCACAAAGCCACTTTCACTGCTGCTTCCTCTGGGACGAGAAAAGCCACAGATCTGAAACTGCGGAGGAAACCTCACTGGGAAATTACACCTTTGAAGCAATGGGTCACTGGGTGTTTTTTCAAAAACAAGATCTATTCTCCACCCCTAACCTGAACTGTAAAGACCGCCTGAGCGGCTGGATGAGTGCAGTACACAGAGAAAAGCCGTGTGGTAGGATGACCTGTAGAACTGAATGCTTTCCTGTGTATTCGCTTTTCCGCTTCCTTTTGAATGGAGCAGACTTGTGTGGTTTGGGACCAATCAAACAGTAGGTCACTCAGCACACAGAGCCTTAAAGTCAGCTGTAAGAGACGCAAAGCTGCGGCTCTTTCAAGCAGTCAGGTAAATAATTTAAAGGAGTGGCGTGTCTGGGATTCAGCTCGGGACAGAGATGGAGAGAGGGAGAGAGATGGCGGTATGTAGCGAGAGAGAATCCTACCTTCTGATTTTTCTTACTCACCAGCCCATTTTTGTTTTATAAAATGTAGAATTTGACAACCCATCTCCATTAAGTGTTTCAAACGTGTTTCATCGCACAATTAACCTTTAGAGCGAGAAATACAGCAATTGTCGCTTGATGATGTAAGACATCAAAATCAAAGCTGTTGAAAACCTATCATGTGGTAATTTGAAGTTGCCACATGATAGGTTTTCAACACCACAAGATCATATATTTATAATTTTATGAACATTTACTTCAGCGCTCTAAGGGTTAATGTAACCTTACCTATTATAATCCTTCTGCTGTATATTCAGGTCTCATAAACATTGCTTTTCCTGAACAGCAAAGCGAACTATCACCATTATTTACCCAACAGTCACAAAATGACCCACAATGAGGAACAGCTCTCAAGCAGACAATACAGCCCTCGTCAAATCAAAATGAATTTTGGGGTCAGAATGATAGTGAGCGATTTTCCTGACCATCCTCAAAGAGAAGACAGCCAGAACTGCAAAACTGGACAGATCTCCACCACACTGTGACAGTTCGAGGAAGGCAGTCACCAATTTAAACGATGGAGTGGTTGACTCACACGGTGACCTGAGATCCGATTCGCTAACTGCGAAGCTATTCGGCCAGGAAGCCGCGAAGGACTCACCACGAGGATCCGGAGCAGCGGAACGTTCCGGAGTCTCCCGCGAAGGGATGCGAAGCCGCGATCTCCTGACCGGCTCATCGCCCAGAGTCTCCTCTTCCTCACTCTCTCCCTCTCCCTCCCTCTCTCTCTCCCTCCTCCTCCTTGCCTCTCTCTCTCGCTCCCCGATCCCTGCTCCTTCGCCCCGCGTACGGACGGAACATCTGCCCCCGGAATGCGGTGGTCGACGAAGACGATCATGACGGTAACGGCAGTGATGACGCAGGACGCCCTGCCTACGCTGACCTCTCTCGCTCCGTCGATCTCACGCTCTCCCGCTCACCGCGGCACACGACAGACCCTCCCCTCCACTCTGGGTCAATATTTAAGCAGTTTGTCATGTCACATTATATCACCTGTTTGGAGACCCCCAGGGGCCCCAGACTGTGTAGTGCATGAGCGTGTGTGTGTGGGGGTGGGCCAGGGGTGTACAGAACATTAAAACTTACAGCCACAGACTGGCATTATGCATATGTGACCCCCCCACACCCCCCAGCTACACAGGGACTGAAGCTCCGCTCTGTCTCTCTCTCGCTCTCTCTTTTCTCTCTCTCTCTCTCTCTGTCTCTCCCGCCATCACAGCCATGGGAGATGTCAAGGAGGACCGTGTGACGTGGCGACCAACTGAGACGAGACGGAGACATGGAGAGCGAGGAGAATGGAAATTCATTTCAAATTCATCTGTTCTCTTGTTATGCAAAAGCATGCATTTCATTCAGAATTTTAATAAAACGGCAAGACAAACAGAGAGACGGACAGAGAACTCCGGAATGTCTGAAATCCAGCCAACACTGCCATCCAACAGCACTCTGACACGAAACTGCTGAGGCTGGAATCCACTCCGAGCTGATTTAAAGTCGTAGGATTTTGAAATTCCTTTTAGTGAGGAGGGACCCTTTGGGATGACATGTTTGCTCAGGAAGACGCTTGCCATTACACTTTCCCAGGATGTTTCACGGAGTCACAGCTCGTTGTGATTTCTGCAGCTCAACCCCACCCCCCAGCCAGCCAGTCAGCAGGCCATTACCCATAATCCATCTCTCTGTAATGCTGAGTGACAAGCAGAGAGGCCTTAAGTCTTTGACAGGACTCAACTGGGGATTGAACCCAGCTTTCCAGGGTCAGTGCAATCGCAGCGTCGAACCACAAGAGCACTGTGGCGCTACAAATCTGAATTTACCATTGCTAAACGCAGCCATTAGTAATTTTAATGCGCCGTGTTCTGAGGTGAACCGAATTTTCACGGGCCTCATCCCCCATCTACCACTAAACAGGTTTTGCCTGGCCTGAGGAAAAATATTTCAGGAAATGTTGAAATAGGTCATGTACGCAGTAGCTAATATGCAAATGTTATTTGTGTGAGCAACAGGCACCACACCCATTCCCCTTTGTGTTTGACTTTTTTCATCGCCAGAACAAAAATGTTAGAGAGAAAGCTTTTGTTTGGGCAGACGACAGCCGCAAGCCATTTTCTTTGTCGTCATTGTTCGTTAAAACTGTACTTATAAAAACATGATGTTGTGCATTAAGAGGACAATTGTGATGCGGACCCCAGAGTCTTGTCAATATTCCTATCCCATGCACACATTTAGATAGTGCTGAGGTCCTCTAAATTTGCGAATATGAGACTAAACAGGATCAAGTTACTTCATTCAAAAACTATGCGAAAGCATGTGAAGAATGCTTATCGCAGCACTAATATCGCCCTGACTCAAAACACATGTAGAAACAGACACGTACATATGGCTATTCAGTATACTCCATTAAAGATTTGAATCATCACTGTCTACAAATGCTATGCAAACAAAAATGTTGATGTCAAATGTTTTACTCAGCATTTTAAACCCAGATAGCGTTAAACAAGTGGTGGAAGGCATGACATTACCCGTCCGACTTTTCAGTGACCTTGAACTTGAACCAATTGGATCTAAACCTTAATCAGGTGATTCTTGAATGACTGCAAACCTTTCCTTAAAGTTTTGTAAAATATGATAAAAACTTCTTTGTGCTACACTACTGACAGACACAAAGACAAACAGACAAACAAGTGCCACAGAAAACAACCCCCCTCAGGTGGGGAAAAATCGAGTTATTGATTAAATCTGAGTTTGACTGATGGATTGATTGATTTGCCAGTTAACTGGACTTCAGACCCTGACACTAAGCAGAAGCTCAGTACGGATGCTAGGATCACCCTGCGGTCGTGGTTCGCTCCATAACCCAGCAGCACTGAGGTGATCAAGTCCTGTCGCCATGCTCCCTCAGGCCTATGGGAAACACTCATTCCACCAATCACATGCCTTTACTGTAACTATAGGAGACAAACTCCTCTTTGCCGTCAGGCTGACATGCTAATGTTGATATCTAATGCCGCCTGGGCAGTGACTCCATCATGTGACCCAGATCATTTCACTCCGCTTGCTTACTTCATCAGTTGTACATACACAGTGCACACATTACATGTTTGTAATACAATGTCATATCGTAAGTCTATGGACTACTATGAAGCAGCTTATAAAATCCAAAATATTAAGGTATTGCAAATACCAGACACTAACCTGATTGTGACAATATCTAAAATGACATTAAATTAACAAGCTGGATTGTATTATGTAGTTTCTTCAAAGAGAAGATATTGGACGGGGTGTAAAAGAGATTTGTTTTTTAATGGTCCTATTCGAGTTGTTTACTCAGTACACACATGGTGCATCTGATTAAACACTTTCCCTGGGGAACATTTTTTAAATACTTGGCATCATCCTTCCCCCTCAGAAAGCATCAGAGCGATTTCAAGCTCCACTTAGCTGTTAAAAGAAAACTGTAAACTCCTGATTGTTTTTGAGAGAATGACCTAACATGCCCTTTAAATATGCACAAGGGTTTGGCTCTGAAGAACATAGGGTTTAAAATCCATTGTGAAAAATGTACTTATGCCCACTGTTTAATGTGGGACACATACAATCTTTTCTCCATGTTTTTGATGGTGAGATGAAAACTGAGCAATTTAGCCAGGGTGCAGGTACTAATTGTTCAAAACTAGCTTTTTTTTCAAACATGAAAATGCATTGACTTGTGATCATCATCAGGAAAAAGCAAAAGACACACAACTGCACGTTCTTCTGCATGAAAAACAGCACCAGAAAGAGCTGTTTCAGGCCCCCACCCAGGAAAGGCCCGGGGCCATTTCACAAACAAACCAGGAGGACAGACCTAAGGCACCAGAGCCAGTCAGCTGTTTCCCCCACAAACTGCTCCAGATCCCTTTGCGTTTTCCAAAGGTATTGGGGAAAATGTTTCATGACCTGTGGCTATATGGGGGACATTCTTAGGATAGCATTCTCTCAGGAGCAAACAAGACTCTATACAGCATAATCCTGAATTCAACATAAATTTCTTACATAAACTAGATCCATCTCTCAGGTGAAGAGAAGATAGACATTTCATTGTGTACCACAAGCCACAGAGACCCCAAAGTCCACCTGCATCGAATGAACTCCAATTCGTGGATAGTAATTCCATCAGCAGCATATTAACAGGAAGTAGCGGAAGCTGTTCTCATTCATGAAAATACTGTACACAAGTGTTAAGTTTCACGCTTTATTCGTGTGACATTCTCCATTCACCTGTGCTCATATCAAATTACAAATTTGAATGGTATCGTGAAATGAACACAGACAAGTGAGCGGAAAGAAAGAGCCACAAGAATCTGTGACGACAGGCATGGAATTCTTCAGACCAGTTCCAAAAAATTTAACCCAGAAACTCCTATAAAGTCACAAGGACATGAAGGTAAAGAAGAATGTCAGACTGTACCTGAATGCCACAGAAGGAGCAACACCGTAGAAGATCAACCAAGGTGACCAAAAATGTTGAGAGTGAGGTGATGGGACACAGGTAGAGAGGAGACCTGTTCTCAGGACAGCAGGAGTGATCAGGACAGGTTCAGCTCACTGACTCAGATCTACAGGTCTGACACATACATTCCCAGGCCAGTTTGCCAGAGAACACCTCCAGGACGCATGTTTTACGTCAAACTCCGCCTGCTTCAGCGCAACACCTTCATCACTCGCCAAATGAACGGCGTAATCAATCAACCAAAAATCTATGCCTCCAAGAAACACGTTACAACCTCATCCTCCTTCTTCTGTGGAAACCCACAGAGATGTTCTTCCCTGAAGCTACACTGCACACTCAGTCAGACACACACACCTGGGAAACCTATATGCAGCAAACACACAGTTTCACACACACAAACAAACACAATAAAACACACAAAAATAAAATTTGCTTGCTCTTACAGTACATATGTACACACGCACTCACACACACATACACGCAGCGCGCGCACACACACACACTAGTTAAGCCCCATGTCCTGTCCTGTTTCCTTCACTCTGTTGGATTGCCTCATTCACCCTGGCCCTGGCAGCAATGCTCTGTACAAACTGCAGGATGGAGCGTGCGGAGGTGGGTGATGAATCGCCGCTAATTGTCACATGGTTCAAACAGTGGATCACGGAACAGCAGCAGGGAACCCTCCCCATACCACAGGCTTGTCCCCCACAGAGAGGTTCTGCGGCTGCACAGAACAGTGGCACTTAGGCCACAGGCCTGCTTCTTACCTCCTACAGTGTGTGTGTGTGTGTGTGCGTGTGTGTATGCGCACTTCAGCCCGTAATCCCATCTACCCGCCCTACACTTAAGCAACAGCAGGCATAGCTCCGTGCTTCCAGCTCTGCAGCTCATCACCTAAAAATGCATGGAGTTGGTGCCAGTTTGCAGATTAAGCGCAATAATGACGGCATTAACAAGCTCATACCTGTAAACCCCGAGATTATTAACCACAAATGTCCCGGGCAGGAGTCTCCCAGAGCGATCCACAGTTTTTCACCGGCCCATTGTGACTCATCGATCATGCAAAGTGAATCCAGCTCAACGAACAGCGTCTTCTTTCTCTTTCTAACCATGCGGGATGTTGAAGCCAATGACATAAACCAACAAGCATACAATTATGTATTTGTGAACGCTGCTCATACATCTAAACACGGTTACCTTACGGATTCAGTTTTGAAAGAGCATGTTGAAGCTGCAGAAGTGCACATACAGGTCCCCAGCTCCTGAAATAACGAAACGGAGACTCCTCCCGACATTCAAACCAGCAGTTTTTCACGCGAAGGTCGAGTTACCTTCAGGTGCAGCCTTATGCTTCCACAAACATTATATTAGACTTGAAAAATTTAGCTTGTGCAGCACATATATGGGAATAGCAGATGACCTTGTAGAACAAAGGGTTGGTCACTGACAAAAACATACAATTAGCACACCGTGTAGCCCCCTTGGGCTGAGCACTTTGCGTACTGCAAAGAATCAGGTGCTGGAGAGCAACAGGATCTACGGGTTTTAAATCGGCCTGTGAAGCTCTGTGAAGTGATGCAACCATCAGTGCTAAGAGTGGAAAACAGCAGTTTTCTGTTCTCCAGGTCAATGCTAGAGAACTCCAGCTCCATACTCCAGATACCATTCAGCACTGTGAAAAACTTGGTCCTGAATACACATTGCTTTCGGTACCTGACCTATCGCTCAAATTCATGTGCGAACAATACTCTATGCAGAAAGGCCACCGGAAGCTTTGAGGAAGTGACGGTGCACAGCGTTGAGGAGATAGTGCAGATGAACAGAAAAGCTGGTTTGTTTGAGCCATGGACAGCAGTCAAGGCTTTGAACTTCACCATGACAAAAAGATGGAAAAAAAAATGGCAAACTGGGGACCTCTTGATGCCAGAAGAGGTGAAGACAGGAAGCAGGTCAATGGAGGACCTCGTCAGACAAGGGGAAGGGGGGAACCGGCTCGCAATCACCACCAATCAGGCACAATCCTCCGATTACAACGGACTAAACATCCCTGGGCAATGTCAGAGCAGCAGCTCACCTCATAAACAAACCTCACCTCAGTTCGCCTCACCCCTGCCTGGCGAGGACACAGATGACTCCAGAAGCTTAGCCACTGAGCCGTTAGCCAACATCGCTCTTCCATTAAGCATAATGCGAAATTAGCGTTCTTTTTTTTTTTTTTTTTTTTTTTTAACCCTACACGAGATAATTTGAGCGCGTCTGATTCTCGAGAAACAGCAGGGCTGTTTTCAATTGTGCCGCACAGCAGGGAACCGTAGCCAGGGCTGACGTTTTAACGACGGTCATAACGACGACATTAACAAAATTGATTATGTGGAATTCTGCATCCAGCCTCAGGTGCTGCTGGCAATAACGAGAGAAACGAGAACCACAAGGTGCGATGCGCTCGCCCTCGAACCGGAGACAGAGGAGAGGGAAGGAGAGGGAAGGAGAGGCAGAACGGGCTCCTTTCAACCCAAAACAAAGCAGCAAACAAAGCAGGTCATCCGTCCTGCTCGGCTCAGGGCGCTGCCGGAACCAATCGAAAAATATGACCGTTATAATTCACAGGCGCTCGGTTCTCTGGCTCATTCCAAGGCATTTCCCCAAAAAATACAGGAAATCAAAACAAGGGAAACAAAACAAAGCGAGAGTTAGCCAACGAGAGTTATCAGACGAGTCTCCCAGCCCGAGAGAGTTAGCCGACGAGTCTCCCAGCCTCAGAGAGTTAGCCGACGAGTCTCCTAGCCTGAGAGAGTTAGCCGACGAGAGTTATCCAACGAGTCTCCCAGCCTGAGAGAGTTAGCCGATGAGTCTCCCAGCCTGAGAGAGTTAGCCGACGAGTCTCCCAGCCCGAGAGAGTTAGCCGACGAGTCTCCCAGCCTGAGAGAGTTAGCCGACGAGTCTCCCAGCCCAAGAGAGTTAGCCGACCAGTCTCCCAGCCCGAGAGAGTTAGCAGACAAGTCTCCCAGCCCGAGAGAGTTAGCCGACGAGTCTCCCAGCCCGAGAGAGTTAGCCGACGAGTCTCCCAGCCTGAGAGAGTTAGCCGACGAGTCTCCCAGCCTGAGAGAGTTAGCAGACGAGTTTCCCAGCCTGAGAGAGTTAGCCGACGAGTCTCCCAGCCTGAGAGAGTTAGCCGACGAGTCTCCCAGCCTGAGAGAGTTAGCAGACAAGTCTCCCAGCCTGAGAGAGTTAGCCGACGAGTCTCCCAGCCTGAGAGAGTTAGCCGACGAGTCTCCCAGCCTGAGAGAGTTAGCCGACGAGTCTCCCAGCCTGAGAGAGTTAGCCGACGAGTCTCCCAGCCTGAGAGAGTTAGCCGACGAGTCTCCCAGCCCGAGAGAGTTAGCAGACGAGTCTCCCAGCCTGAGAGAGTTAGCAGACAAGTCTCCCAGCCTGAGAGAGTTAGCAGACAAGTCTCCCAGCCTGAGAGAGTTAGCAGACAAGTCTCCCAGCCTGAGAGAGTTATCCGACGAGTCTCCCAGCCTGAGACCACACCAGAGCACCCGGGCCTGCTCCCGTCGGCATTTTACACACATCAATCTACAATTATCTTTTTACTTGCACAGATGATAAAGACTGAAATTTAGATACAAAAATTATGAGGAAAGCTATAAAATTAATGGTCAAAAATTATAATTAGAAATGAGTATAAAATGTATCCAAATGTATCCTGGGAAACACATTCATTTGAACTTTCAAAGTCCACGTAGATGTTGTACAGATAAACCTGAGTAACAGAATTCAATGTGTTGTTCTTGGAATTAAGTTAATTCTGGACTCATCCTGATTATCCAACATTTGCATGAAATAAGAACATACCCGCTAAATTTCCCTCTCAAAGTTACATGAATTTTACTCTTGAAGGGAGGCAGTGTGAGGGATTGTGGCGCCGTGCAGAGTGGTCAGTCACCCTTGTTTAGGTTTTGAGTGATGATGCCTTGAAATGGAGGTGCGTGCAGCCGGAGTGCAGTGTTTACGGGGGTGAGCAGGATTCTCACTCAGAGAGTTTCGGCTGGGTGTTTATCTGCTCTCTGAGTAAGATACCGAGAGGTTGGCCTAAAATGCCCTGTGTAAACTGGGGCTGCGTGCCATGTGCCTGGTCTGTGCGAGCTCGCGGGCGTCCCGTCGCTGGGCACGTCGCTCCCACAGCCTCCGAGGGACAGGAGTGCAAACAGCACCCTCCCGTCCGCTGCTTTCCCTGCTCCAGCGGAGAGAGAATGAGGTCATGAGACACTCCACATGCTTTACCCTCCTCTCTCCCTCCTCTCTCTCTCTCCCTCTCCCTCTCTTCTCTCCCTCTCTCTCTCACCCTTCTCTCTCCCTCTCTCTCCGCCAGCACGATAAGATGTGAGCCATTCCTGAGAGTCACATGCTGTCTGTCATTAACGCCCTCACCCCCTCTTTCATGGGTGTTTCGCGTACATACATATACAGCAGGCTACCCTTTCGTGGTCAAATGATGTACGACTGGTTAGATTCACCACGTGTCGATTTATTTTATGAATTCAAGAATAATCATGTTCATATTTAGTTGTGCTTTGTGAAAACAAGAGGCATGTCATCATTCTATAACAGCCCTAACACTAGGTAGACCGTTACTGAGTTAAATCCGTACAGAAATGCCGATACGGTTATTTACAGAGTAATTTCTATTTAAAAACAAACGTGAAATACACAGAGCCCTGCCACGACTTTGGCATGCTGGCCTGGAAACGAAACACGACAGAGGGATGAAAAGATGGATGGGGGACAGACAGAAGTATGAAAAGGCACACCTACACTACAAGATGTATCCACATATTAAATTTTGTGGAAAAATGTTAAATGATTTAGAGTTCTGGCGAGGAAAAGAAGCGTGACGGACATACGCGTGGAATGACAACACTCATTCCTCTGTCCCCCTTTTACTTCATGGCAGGGCATAACAAATTGATATCTCAGCTTTACACTGCCTCAAATCAGTCAGTGTCCCTAACGACTCACCTGAAAACTCCATGTCCAAGGACACTGGTGGCGCTCATTAGCTTTTTTTATCCACGTGAATTGTGGACGTCCTGAAGCATACCTTGAAAAAGGCCACTAGACTGAAAGGGCTCCAGGGTGACAAACCGGCACTGTACAGGGCTGCTTCTCTAAGGCTATTGCCTCCTGACCTGAGCTGGAAGTCCGTCATGCTTGTCACAAACTCAATTTCTGGAACTTTCTGTGGCAGTGCGATAAAGCGCAGCAGAAGATGTGTTTGTTATGGGGAACTGCCGAGGCTCTCCGCCTGCCAATACCTTTTTGGATAAATTTCTGCGAAGCGTATCTGGGATTTAAAATGCAATGTTGAAACCATAACAAGGTTGAGTCAAAGTCATAACTCAGCCAGCGCACCGAGCCCATCACCAGCAGCTTCTTATTTTATGGTCTTTTGCCTTTGGCATCCATTGTTGTTTTTTTTTTCCAATAAGGTGCTTGGTAGAAAAAGAGAAAAAGCATTTGTTTTTATCTTTGACCATAAAGAACACTTCCAAAAGATAAATTAATTTTAATCCCAGCCTGATGTCTCAAAACAGTCAATAAGACCAGGGTTCAAAGGAGATCTAAATCCAGATGTCAAAGGTGAAATAACTCATCCGACTACCGTTCACTTCCACCGAATTACACAATTAGAGTATCAAGCGTTCCTTTGCAAGGCCAACAATTACCAAGGGATGTTGCGATATCACTTAAATGGACTGTTTACACAACGCAGAACATATGGCACGTACCACTATTCTCCAGAGATGGGGGGTGTGCTCCATCTATCTGAAATGAGAATCTGGGATTATCAAACTCACTTAATGAGCAAACTTCACTGCCTGACTGTTCCTTTCCTCAGCGTGTGGCCATCGACAGAACGAAGCAATTTAGGTTATTAAACTGGAGTCACATGACTAGCCAAGGCCGTAATAGCTTGTTTACGGTTTACGGGAGAGATGTCGAGTGGGGGGAGAGAGGGAGGGGGGGGCTGATCTGATGTGAGCCTTGAGAATTTCTCTGGAGGGGATTTTTTTTTCCCTTTTTTTTTCCTGCACACGAGTCTAAGCGATGACCTTGAAGCCCTGGGACTGCAGCCGTTCCCACGGCGATCGGCGACAGGTATGCCAGACGCGTCACCTGCCAATCAGGGGGCTCTCAGTGTCTGTCCTCAGGCGCAGGCTCTCCTGGAGTGCGTTTAATATAAAACATACTGAGCTCACACCGTGAAGAATAACCACAGTCCCTCGCTTCCCACACTAAAACACAAACCGCACACAACCCCCCATCATTTATATCTCGCATACACACAATTTTCATACACTTCTAATACACATACAGTATCTCACAAAAGTGAGTACACCCCTCACATTTTGACAATTAATTGATTATATCTTTTCTAGGGACAACCTTACAGAAATTAAGCTTAAATATATTCTAGAGTAGTCATTGTACGATATGTGTAGCAGTGTAGATCTACTGCACTGTCCAAATAACTGAACAAACAGTCACTATTTCCAAAATGGGTGGCAACAAAAGTGAGTACACACTCCAATTGGAAATGGTCAACCAAGCAATGAAACATGTCTTATCCATCATGTTCATGCTATTGTCTGTTCGACTGGGTTATATGAGGTTGAGTAATGTGTTGAAGGTTTATACTGTGGTGCTTTGGGTGCAGTGCTCTCATTCTGGTCACTGGATGGTCAACATGGCACCTCATGGGAAAGAACTCTCTGAGGATCTGAGAAAGAGAATTGTTGCTCTCCACAAAGATGGTCTAAGCTCCAGGAAGATATGTAAAACCATGAAACTGAGCTACAGCACGGTGGCCAAGGTGATCCAGACGGGTTCTACTCGGAACAGACCTCGTCAGGGTCGACCGAAGAGGTTGAGTCCTTGTGCTCTGCGTCAAGTGCACAAGTTGACTTAAAAAACAGACGCAGGAGTGCTGGCAGCATTGCTAACGAGGCTGCAGCAGTGGGAGAACAGCCTGTCAGTTCTCAGACCATACGCCTGCACTGCACCAAGACGGTCTGCATGGCCGTCGGCCAAGACGGAAGCCTCTTCTGAAGCTAGCCCTCAAGAGAGCCCGAAAACAGTTTGCTGAAGACAACCAGTCCGAGAACATGAACTACTGGAGCCATCTTATGTGGTCCGACGAGACCAAGATAAACTTGTTTGGCTCAGATAGTGTCCAGCATGTGTGGCGGCGCCCTGGTGAGGAGTACCAAGACAAGTGTGTACTGCCTACACTCAAACGTGGTGGTGGCAGCATCATGGTCTGGGGCTGCATGAGTGCTTCTGGTCCTGGGGAGCTGCGCTTCATTGATGGAATAATGGATTCCAACATGTACTGTGACATTCTGAAGCAGAACATGATGCCTTCCCTTTGGAAACTGGGCCGCACGGCAGTTTTCCAACATGATAACGACCTGAAACACACCTGCAAGATGACAACTGCCTTCCTGAAGAAGCTGAAGGTGAAGGTGATCGCGTGGCCAAGTACGTCTCCAGACCTGAATCCCATTGAGCACCTGTGGGGCATCCTCAAGAGGAAGGTGGAGGAGCAGCAGGTGTCCAACATCCACCAGCTCCGTGATGTTGTCATGGAGGAGTGGAGGAGGATCTCAGCAACAACCTCTGCAGCTCTGGTGAATTCCATGCCTCGGAGAATCAAGGCAGTGCTGGACAACAATGGTTTTCACACTAAATATTGACACTATGGACACAATTTGGCATGTTCATGGTGAGGTGTACTCACTTTTGTTGCCACCCATTTTGGAAATAGTGACTGTTTGTTCAGTTATATTAACAGTGCAGTAAATCTACACTACTACACATATTGTAAAATGACTACTCTAGAATATATTCAGGTTTCGTTTCTGTAACGTTGTCTCTTGAAAAGATATAATCAATTCATTGTTCAAATGTGAAGGGTGTACTCACTTTTGTGAAATACAGTATATCACTCACTCATTAGTCAAACTGTGTCTGGCTGGGCTTTTTCAGGAGTAAAATATGGGCTTCAACCCTGCGGCCATCAGGTGGTCATGAGCTCAGCTTTCTAACAGATAAACATCTATGTATCTTCAGGCCGTTAAATGACCACAGATTGTTTAGAGATAACAAACGGCATATTATTGATGTACCCATTGAATCAGCCATTAACCCTCAGTGCGCCTAAATGCAGCTATTGTTGCTCAATGATGTAAGATATCAAAATCAAAGCGGTTGAAAACCTATCATGTGGCGACTTGTTTAAAAGAGCTCCCGCAGGGGAGCTCTTTTAAACAAGTTACCACATGATAGGTTTTCAACACCACAATGAAATTCAATTTATATTTTTTTTAAACATTTATTTCAGCACTCTAAGGGTTAATGTGTCAGAGAGCAGTCCCTGTGTTGAGTCTATAAGTGTGAGCGTGTGTGGCATATTCATCGGACCTCTTCACACGCGCTCCTTGGAAAAAAAAAAAGCAGAGCTGGACCTCGGGATTCGAACCTGCAGCATCCTTAGCGCTGAGCACTAGACCCTGTTCTTGCTGGGTTTATAGACTCATTGCAGTCTCTCGGACGGACAGCCCCGTCTGTGCGCCTCAGACTGCCACAGTTGCAATGTTCCAATCTGCACTTCAGCACTGGGGCAGTCCCCCCGTCTGTCACCAACTGAACTCCCCGCCAGTGGGCCACGGCCACAGCTCCCTTGCCCGGTTTAAACAGCCCCCACCTTGGCACCGAACAGAGCTCACAAGAGGAGAAAAAGGCCCATTTGGTCTGCAGACCCTGCGCCAGAGAATCCTCCAATTCATTTGCGCTTAAATTTAGCATAGCCTAAACTCATTTGGCTGTATCTGCTATCGTTCCCGTCTCTGCCCTGTTTTAATAGTCCAGCCTGCAGGGAAGGAGCTGTGGTTGTAGAAACCAATAAAATAACATGTAGACGGGAGGCTGTAAAAAAAAAAAAAAAAGAACACATTAAGAAAATAATAAAACTTAACAAATGAAGACAGGCCTTCTGATACCGCCGCTGGGAATTCTGTGCACAAACACTCTATGGGAGCAAGGGCAGGAACCTTGTTTACGGAAATTAAATCCAAATTAAAAGGACTGTGTTTGGCCAGTGAACGGAGGAATTCTTAAACCACGAATTGGGAGGACTTGATCATTAACTTGCCCCATGAACACTAATCCAGCCCCTACAGGCGCAGGTGTGGAGCACTGTTGATCGGTTTTCCGTCAGTCGTGAGTATGTGAGAATGAGAGAGAATGCTAAGACGACTGCCCGGCACAGCTGTGAATTTACATTCGTATCTGCGCATCCCGGCAGACGGTCTATGGAACGAGCCCATTGTTCAGACACTGAGTCACTCGGCACATAATATAAACTGTTAGGACTCTCAGAGCCTCGGCCCACATCCTATCCACTCCATTTGCAGGGGAACTTTCTCAAAACCATACATCAAATGAGTCACCACCGCTCCTGATATGCTAAAAAGCGGTTGCCCATGTTGCATTCCATGAGAATCTCTTTCTAAATCAAAACAATCAGAATTTTGGTGGCGCCGCTGTCTGAAAAGTGGGTTGCCTGTCGATGCCATCAAGGAAACAACCATTTAGCTGCTTTCAGTTATCTGGTGCGAACATAAACTGTGAGTGCAGTGTTTTTAAGTGAGGACAGCACTGTGACTGCAGTGTGTGCAGGTGATGTACACACAGTACAGGACTGTGACTGCGGTGTGTTCAGGTGATGTACACACAGTACAGCACTGTGACTGCAGTGTGTTCAGGTGATGTACACACAGTACAGCACTGTGACTGCAGTGTGTTCAGGTGATGTACACACAGTACAGGACTGTGACTGCAGTGTGTTCAGGTGATGTACACACAGTACAGGACTGTGACTGCAGTGTGTTCAGGTGATGTATACACAGTACAGGACTGTGACTGCAGTGTTCTGCTCTGACCTAGTTTGGTCCCGTGCTGAGCAGAGGCCTCGAGGGAAGCGAGTTCGGATCCACTCAGCTGCATCGCTGCATAATTTCATGACTCAGAGACGCAGCTGTGGAGGACTCAAGCAGACATAAATAAATTTATACACATGCACACACATACAAAACAAAAATCATGTGAATATATATATATATATATATATATATAGCACAAACATACACACATATGCCTACACACACAGAAAAACAAATACAGTGTATACTGCAGGACAGATATAAACAGGCACAAGCATAATCACAATCACTGTATCTTCACTAGACACACATACACTGTACAGATACACATTTCAAATTCATGCAGTCACACGCTCAAGCACACTGTGCACATACATATACATGCACTGAGCGTACGCACACGCAGCTGGGCGCTGCCCTCCTTATATAAAGCATGTAAAGGATCACCATGCTCCAGTTATGCCGGGCTTTTCCCCTGGCCTATTTACATAAATCCACCGCATGCCATCAGAACGCTAGACAGCCCTCCAAAAGAATTCTACAAACATTCAAGAAACACACACACACACACACACACACACACACATATATACACAAACAAGCAACCAAACTCACTCTCCAACAAACACAAACATACGCGCACACTGTTACGACCCCTGTCGTACATTTGTGAATCTGTGCTTTGAAATCTGTTATCTTTGTTTTGTTTTTTTTGGTTCGCCTAAGGTCTGACACTTCCGTTTCCGGGTTCACATCTTGAAAAGGCGCGGGCTAGTGTTAAACATGAGACTAGCTCTTCCGATCTGTAACTAGCGTTCACGACCTGTGAGTATTGTACTGCCTTCTGTGTTGACTCGGACTGCCTTTGGATTTACGATTCTCGCCGTGCCCTTTATTTGGTTTGTTTGAATTGTGGTGGTTGACCCTTAGTCTGTCCCATTTGACTAGAATTCTAGCCCTTGCGTTTTGGTTTGGTTGCTTGGTGAATTCCGTGTTTGACCTCGGTTCTGTATCTGACTACCCCTCTCTGCTCTCGCTTTTTTTGTACGCTGTTAGGTTTACTCTGGTTAGTCAGTGTGCTCCCAGCTGGATCTCACAGTCCTTCCATCGGGGCACTTCTTTGTTATTTTGCTTCGTTATTTTTCCTTTATTATTTTTGAAGGTGATTCTGGGTGGAAACTTGTTTCCATAGGGGGTACACTATCCGTTCCCTCAGTCTTTATTTGCGGACTGAGAGTTCGGGAGCTCAGTGTTTAAAAAAGCCCGAGCCCGGCGAACCTTCAAGAGTAGCCGTAGGGAATAGTTTAGCTCTGGTTAGGCAGATAGGGACCAGAGTAACTGAGCAGCGTGCTATTCGTGCCTTTTACACTTCTTCCCGCCCATCCTTCCCTTACTTCCTCTACCTGTTGCTGCCTGTCCTAGACCGGGTCGTAACAACACACACACACACACACACACCAAACACACGCTCAATCACACAAACACACACACACATCCGCACAGGCACACATGCCCAATTACACACAGACACGACACACACACACACACACACACACAAACACACTCACATACACGCGTACTCACACAAACACATGCACACACAAACACGCACGCACACAAACACAATCACACACACACGCACACACACAGACGTGCACACACACACACACACACACACACACGTACACACGCAGACTCTTTTCATTCATGTGCTCCAACTTGAAAATTGATGTAATTAAAATTGTCATTTACATTATTCCCAATAAATGTGAGGCTTAGTACGCCTGTCTGAGCACTGATGACATCTGGGATTAGAAGGTGCTGTGAATCATGCTTCTGAGGCTCTAATGACATTGTGAAGGAACGCTGAATAAAGAAACACTAACAACCAGCTGTCAGTCATTTCCAGGAAGCCCCGCCTCTTCTGGTGATGCGCTTGAAACCAACTGCACCGCAGAGGTATTTATCTATAGACCAGTTCGGTTTAAGGCTGGAAGTCCGCGCGCGCGTGCCCAATATAGCTGATGTGGGGCAAAAGGAAATACAGTGGCTATTTGTTGCGTAGAGGGGTGCATAAACCGGTATCATAAAGACGGGGGCATTAGGTTTTTTCGTGTTCCCTGTGGCAAGAGACAACGCCAGGCGTGGATTCGAGCTATAAATCAGAAGAACTTTGTCCCGAATAATCGCACTAGAGTCTGCAGTACTGATTTTGTCAGGGCTGGCCCGACTTTGTTGACCCAAATAATGTTGACTTCGCTCTGTGTTTCCCTACAAACCAAAGGATCTCACGCCGACGCAAGCTAAAAGGAAAGAGCAATCTGATCGGAGAAATATAGTTAAGGTACTGGTTGATATTATAAGTTATTTAAGTTGGCCCACTAATCTTTAAATAATTGTTTAATCTTTTGTTGTTTCAAGGTGTTATTGTTTTGCAGTGTCCAGTTTTTGTATCCACAATTTGAAAAGGGACTGGATTTGTTCGATCCTATAGGCTATATACGACTTTAAGTAGATGTTAAA
This sequence comes from Gymnothorax javanicus, assembly GCA_029692085.1. Lineage (NCBI taxonomy): Eukaryota > Metazoa > Chordata > Actinopteri > Anguilliformes > Muraenidae > Gymnothorax > Gymnothorax javanicus. The sequence goes on along the minus strand of CM056205.1, from coordinate 2,327,608 downwards.
CTCTAAGCAAAAAAATATCAAGCCAAAGGGGGAATGTTAGTGCCATATGACGTTTTCAGTCTAGTAAGCTCTGAGGGGCTCACATTATAGAACGTAGCCCCTCAGAGCTAAGTGCAGGTGTGGTTTTCATTTCGCTGCTTGCAATAATAATTTGGTTTCCTTGTGATTTCAATTTCATAATTACTTGCTATATATAGCCAACAAAGTGGCATTTGCTTGCCAGTTAGTTTTGCGGACGTGAAATAATGTCATAGCCTGGAATCCATACATATCAAGTGCTGGTCGCTCCCAACGGTCACTGACTGATATCAGTCTGGCCTCAGTCGCATAGCCAGCGTTTAGCCCTTACGTCACTAATGAAGTGAATATATGAATATTCATGTTTTCTGCTCTTGGCTGATTTGGTGACCTTTTGGCGAGAACCACCAATTGAATATGAGTTAGCTGGCCAGCAACGACATTCGTGAATGTTATTTGACATCAGCTTAAAAATTAGATTGTGGCTTGCTTGCATTTACTCTTGGAGTGGTTGTTAGGTTTTGAACAGGATAATGTTTGGCCATATCTGCATTTTGTTTATTTCAGTGGGATTCCCCGGTTTAATAAAGGCTAAATTAAATAATACTCAAATTACATAACGTATTTCACTGTAATTGGCATTAGCTATAGCTCAAAGGGCATGATTGCATCAGCTAGATTAAAGTGATACTCCACCCAAAAACTATAATTTGTATATCAATTACTCACCATTAGATCTCTTAAACGGACGAAGTTGTTCTTCACCTGGTGTAACTTTATGGCCACTGTAGAGTTTAGCAAAATTATCCAAATTCCTTTTTTGCTGGAAGCAAATGGGGTCACCCAGTAGCAATGGGAAAACTCCACAAAACCTCTGTTGACAAACTTTCAAACCATCGTCCAACGCATCGTCCAGTATAATCCAGGTCTGCTTTGTCCACTCGTATCCTCAGAACTCTAGAAACGTGGTTATTTTTCGCTAAAAATAATAAAATACCACAGTTATGCTTCAAGTAAGCTTGCGCATTCAACGGAAGTCCCGCCTCCCGGCTCGTTCATTGCCCAGAGACTCTGCTGCCACTCAGATGAAATACTGTGATAAACACGAGCCGGGAGGCGGGACTTCCGTTGAATGCAGAACTGTGGTATTTTATTTATTTTTAAGTCTGTCTAAAGGGGCGGGGCACCCTTGCAACTGTGAGCCAATCACAGATCTTGCATGGATTTTGTGCAAATATTTGAAAGTCAAACGCTGGTCTACCAACTGAGGCCAGACATATAAGCAAGTGACCGTTGGGAGCGACCAAAGCTTGATATGGATGGATCCCAAGCTAATAATGTCATTAACACCACTATGATTGGGTCCCACGCCTTAAGTCAGCTAATAGCTACAGTGTTCTTGCGACGAATTCGCATTGTTCAAAACAACCGGCAAGCACACATGAGCCTAATCTCCTCTCAACATGGATAAGTGCGCAGGTACACATGTAAAATACGAGGCCATATCATTACCGTTTGACTGAATGCTACACATTTTATTTCGGATTTTCATCTGTGTTGAAAATAACAATGTCAAGGACTTGCCTTGACAGTATCTCGCCGATATAGTCTCTCAAGTCCCTGTTGCGCTGAAGAAGTCAATGCTTTCAGTTTGTAGGTGATTACTAATAGAGCTTAGTCTAGCTATATCGTAGGGGGAAAATAATTTCCAGCCTCCACTTTTTTCCGGCTTTTTATTTGCCAGAACGATTTTAAAAGGGGGGCGCCAATATATTTTAATGGAGTTTTATCAGTGAGAAAGAGGGTTTAGAATTTAACATTTATATTTAATATCACGAATGCATATGCTGCGCCTGTCCTAGCAACCCAGTGTGTCATCAGTGGCATGACAGCCGCCGTTAACGACAACTGACACGAATAGCAGCACTTGAAACTAAACTCTAAATTTCCTTAACTGGACGACGCTTTGACGTGTTTTCATATCCTAATGTTTTCTGGGTACCCAAACATCAATCGATATTTGGAGTAGGTTGAATACAGAATTCTTAATCTCGCCATTCAGACACAAAATGTACGCTGCACACCCTAGAATGCTCCTGAACAAAACATATTCCTGTTCATAGTCTGAATCCACGCTGTAAACTGCCTTTTACCATGGGGAAATCGAAATGAACTTATAATTCCCCACCTTTTAAATAGCATTTGTGCCTCTTCTGCCCCACATAGTCTACAAAGAGCATGCGCACTCCAAATCTCGCTTTTTCACGTCCTTAAACCGAAAGGGTGTATTACCGTTTACACCGCGCGTGATTATATTAGTGACGATGACCGACTAATGAACCGGTCAGGAAGCTGGTCAATAATGCCAAATGTCAACAGGGCCATCATGTTCAACTTCATGCATTCTGGGCAACACAACAGGCAGAAAAAGCAGGACAATAAAGCCGCTTTCACACCAGACGCGAAATGAATTTTTCGCACGATAGATTACATTCAAAGTCAATGCAAAGCGTCTGTATTCGTGTCTTTGCATTGACTTTGAATGTAATCTGTCGTGTGAAAAATTTGTTTCGCGTCCGGTGTGAAAGCAGCTTAAAACATGCACCATCAGCAGATGACTGAGAAGTATCAGTGCTCTGAGAGACATGGAATTTAACCCTTAGAACCCTGACAGAATTCTGCCCATCTTTACATGACTTTGTTTTGACTAATATATATGGCCTTTAATGATGTATAACATGCAGGTGTTTAATGGAATTTTGTTTTTTCAGCCAAAGCCAGGTAATATCGTGAAAACTCTTTACTCCAACCCAAAGAAGAAACTTTTTTTTGCTGGAAAAAAATATGCTTGGCTTTTTTTGTTTGCAAAACATTTTCCTACTGAGATATGACATCTCAGAAAAGGAAACTTGAAACGATCTTGAAAGTGACGAAACTACACCAACAGGAGGGCTAGCCTCTTGGGCATGTCATTTAACTGTGCTCCAAGATGCGTGTCATTTAAAGTCACCACGCAACTGAAGTTGGTCCGCCATTTTACTTCCTGTATTTGACGTGCTTCCATATGAAAAACTGCTCTTGCAGGGCTTGGATACATAAAGTTGAGGTGTGTGTCCAGAACAGGAAGTGGCAGCTGCCTAGCCAGATTTTATTGGTTGGTAATGGCTAATGTTCTTCTAACTATTGGAGAAGGGGGTGGGGCCATCTTAAAGAGTTCCTGTCCAGTGATATCACAGCCTGAGAAATGTTCTGGTTGATGTAATATTTCGCAGATGAGATTTTTACAAGTGGGAGAATTACAGCCAACTTTGACGACACACAGAGAGCAGATCAGAATTTTCACAGTGCAACAATATCTATGGTTGAAACACTCTAGATATGACTGCGCGCACCCGATAAAAGATGGAAAAATTCCTGATTTTATTGCATAGTTTCTTGAGGCGTGTCACTTAACCGCTCTCATTGTGTTCTACCGAAGAAAGCTCTCTAGCAGGAGAGCGATTGACTCCCATTTGTCCGTGTGCTGGGAAACCGCTGTTTATTCAAGAGTGGTGATGTGTAGAAGAGCCCTTCTCTACAATGAGGAAAAACACCTGTGCCGACACTATCCGCGCCATCACGCCCCCATCATGCACTTCACCACTGTATCAGACAGCATCCTTCGGCCTGACAGCTGAAGCCAAGTGTGCAGATAGAATTAGTATGAGCACTTTTACTGCAAAGTGAAAACGCCAGAGCCCAGAGTGTCAAATCAGAGAGTCAAAATTTTCAACCAGCCAGCCAGCCTTTCAGAGTTCTGGAGTTTAGGGACTGAGTCGAGTGACTTGAACATTTTACTGTGAAGGTAATGGCCAAAATCCGGCGCCCAAAACAAGCAGTCCCACCCCGCCCTTTCATTCTAATAGGAGCGGCTACAGAATCCACTGAAGTTTAGGTCTCGACTGGCACTGAAAAAAAAAAAAAAAAATATTACGCATTCCAGGAGCAATTCCAATCTGTCTGTCCCTTAGTCTATGCTAAATTCACAAACTGAGATCCCAGCTTTGTAATTCAACAAAAAAACAGCCAGAATGCAATTCAGGAGCAGGCCCCAGTTTAGCGTCCCTGCCAGGAGAATACCCAACAGAAAGACCCGTAACCCAGCGAGTCACACACGCACACATACGTGCCCACATAAAACAGGAGAGTCTGAAAGCGTGAGGGTGAGTAACAGCCTGAGCGAAGACAAGCTCTTTTTGAGTTTCCAGCCCATCAGCTGCTTCCTCTTTAGTTCCAGCAGACTCGTCAGAATGAGCATAAATTCAGCCGAAAGGCCATTAGTGTCCTGGTTTCACACTGAAATAAAGCGCCAGGGACTGATGTGACTCTGGAGCATGACGTAACCCCGCCATGCGGGGGAGCGGGGTGCAGATGCGGTCGGTATGGTCAGCAACAGTGTGCAGCAAACTCTCCCGCCAAAAGCCATCAATCACACACAAACCACGCCTCCTTTCTCCTGTGCGATTGGACAGACAGTAACCGCAGATGTACCTGACAGAGGATCTACTGCAGAGTGTGTGACCCGGACCCGTCAGGCCTGTCACTGACACCGACACACGGGTCATCAAGACTCGCTTAACGCAGCTGTAGTGACAGGAAACCACAAAGGCCCCTGAGAAATTGACCAATTACTCCAGCTTCCACACACATACACCCTTCTGTCGGATACTAGAACCTCAGTGTCCTTCGCATCGCACCAGGAATCCCTCCCGTACAGAAACTGGATCCACTGTATGTAGAGGATATGGTCAAATCATCAGACACAATGCAATTAATATCAGCCTTACCAGGCGCATAATGCACAGTTTTTGAAGATGGTTCAGATTAGAGTTGATTCAAATCTGTGGTAATTTTTAGAGCTGGAGCTCTATGGTAATCGTCAAGTATCCTCCAAAGTGTCCATTCCTTAGTGTTTGAAAGCTTTCACTAGTGACTGACGCGCCTGCAGTCCCAGCACCAACTTTCTGGCCTCTCTTGAACTCTGTTAGTATCAACCATCAGTGACTTACCTGGCAAGCAGTCGCTGTGTTGACCACTTTTCAGCAGAAAAATACACTAAACTGCATTCAGATGAATAGTACGGCCCACCTGTGTAGATACTTTTGTAATTGTGGTTTAGAGTATTCGTAGTTAAAGTCATTTCTCAGGGTTGCTTCCGATTTTGTCATCCCTGGAAAATATTACATTACACAGCGATGTCATTTTTCTTTTCAAAACGGAAGGTTTAAGGGAGGCCCGAAGCATTCAGATTTTCTGAGTCTCAGAGGTAGAGCACCTCGTCTCCCATGGGTGCAGCGCTGAAGATTACGCATCCTTCATATCGGGACGGCGCAGCAGCATTCAGGCACACCGGAGTCCCTCACATACGGAGCCACAAAGCGCAGCTGCTCTCCTCTGAAGTACAGCAGACACACAGAACTCCAGCAGGGCGAGATCTGCCTGTCTAAAGTCCATTTTATACTTGTAACACATATGTCGGCAGATGTTTTAAGAAATGGGTCAGACAATACAGATTAATTTATGCTTAAATAAGGTGTCAGTCAATGTCTGCGGTGCAAACTGTCATCTCCATGGTAATTTATATTTTGTTTATAACCATAACCAACTGGTCTTTTTGCAAATATTACTGCATCAATGTTTAATATTTGTGACAACCCCCAAACTCTGTCCATCCAGCTAATGAAATTATAAGACAACCAACAGTAGACTCTGCGACATTACAAATATTAGACAGATACAAGACACCGCCGGACCACACTTTTTCTGTCCCTCTGACATCGTTTTGGTCGTTAGACACTGTCGACAGACACATATCTTGCGTAAATAAAGCAGCCTTTGCAGCTTCATCAGAACAGTTTCCAGAGCCACAGCTCAGCAATCTGGGACCAAAACTCAGCCCTAAAGTCATCCATTATCTGGCTGGCGTTATATCTGTAAGAAGTCTAAAGCCAAAGTAGTATCATATGAACAGAAAAAAACATATTTTTGGTCCCATTAGGCCCGAGACGGTTAGGTGCCATGGTTACAACCTTTCTACTCTATTTATATTTTGAAGGCATGTTTAAGTAGACTCTGAAATTTTGCGCGTCTCTGGCTACTGCGTAAAGCAGTCCCACAGTTGGCAGGAGGATGGTGCCAGTGGCTTCAAGGCACATCAAGCCAGCACTGACAGCACCAACTGCTACCAGGAACAGTGCGCCAACCGCTACAGGGCACTATAATACAATAATGATGGTGTACGCTGGGCCACGCGTTCAGTTTCTACAGGCGCTTTCAAGATCGGGAGGAAAAGCAGCAGAAATACCATGGGTCAGCCCCGTAATAATCCAGAGTTTCCGCACTTCACGTCTACCCTGTTTAATGCTGTAACTCATTAATCCAACAGTCCGTCTCGTCTCCTCTGCTCTGAGAGTACAAACAAGCCTGTGTTTTTTATCGTGTTTAATCATTCCCTTCAAGTGGATCGAGCTGATATTTATACCAGCGTGACCCATTGGACTCTCTCATCTGAAGCACCTTAATAAAATCACTCACCTCAATGGGGCTATAAAATATTTACCCTCTGTTTGCCAGCAAGGGTGTTATAATTGGTCAAACAGAAAAGAAACACATTGGCTTGAGCAAAGAAAGTGCTTTACATCAGCATACACACTGGTGTAACTTACACCATCTCTTAGTTACTCGGACTAGAATTTGTGCTTCTTATTCTCTTCTTCCCCAGAAGTACACTATCTGGTGATGGTGAAGAGGAAGCGAGGTATTGTGGGATAGGATAGGTGAGGGGAGGTGTGGCCATATCCGGGGATCTGAGGTTTGGGGGAGGAGTTTTAGGGAAGAGCAGGGGCAATTATGGAGGGCTGGGGTGTTTTCTTCTGTTATGAACATCTGCTGAAAACCAGTTTAACAAATTTGAGAATGAAGATAGGTCTATATTAGCGGGGCTCGGAGATGCCATTTCATAGCGAGCCGCCCCCTCGTCAAGACAAGACAACCATGGGATGATCTGATGTCGGCTCACTCCGGCATCCCAGAATGGCCTCATTTCTCCTGTCCTGAAGCAGCAGATGTGTCTCAGCAGTGTCACGTCTCAGGTAAAACACTGCAGCACTATCTGCACAAACAGCACACAAACTCACTCAGGAGGCTAACGCATCAGACGGTTTGATCAAACAAAACAGATATATTATTTATTTCTGTTATTTATGGCCCGTGCCATGCCTATATCCAAGAAAAACAAGCTATGCTGCCAATGTCTTATATTGCACAATCATTCATAATGCAGCCTTTGTACTGCTCAAGCCGGGCTTATACATGTATCACAATAGCACAACAGTGCAGCCAAATCACACATAGATTCATGCAAAAACTGCTGGCTTTCTTAAATATGAGCACAAAATACCATTTTAGTTGACCTGACTGTATTTAGAACATTTCTCATGTGATCAAACACACAAACTAATACGACCAATCAAACATACAAGTGAATAAGTATATTACGTACGGAGCAATTGAAGACCCCCACCAAATACCACCGAAGTGCCCAATAATGAACATAAGTGACAGCACAATAGAGTAACAGAGGAGTGAGAACAGCCCTGTGGGACCCAGGAAGCGCCCGTCAGGGAGGGTAGGGGCTGTAGAGGCTTTTACGGGGCAGTCCAATGCAGAGCCTCCTGTCGCAACAGATGCCCGGAATATTAAACGGCGCTCTGGCCCAGATCCTCATCGGGACGGGCGAGTTCGAGCGGCTTCAGGGCGATGGCTCCCGGGAGCCATCAGGACCGGGAAATCCCCCAAAAATTCCAGCATCCCCCAGAGCAGAGCGAGATGTACTCTCAGCTCCAGCTCTCTGGAAAAAAATCCTTACTTCTCCTACAAAAAAGGGCATTTCAATGGCTTCAATTGCTATTTACTACCATAAAATTAAAGGACTTCAAAACTAGATCTACAACATCATAAATAATCTATGAATATTATAGATTTCTCCTTCCATGAGTGAAACACAGAGTGGGGTTAAAGTTAGCAGGACATATATTTCCTTACACTGAAAACTCCACGTTTGAAGCTCGGTAACTTAATTTTCCAGTATAAATCTATGTAATATACAGAGGGCCAAAATATTTTAAAGGGCTGTAATTCCTTCATAATTCACTCCATATGGTTGTGAATATTTTCTTGCTGATGTTCATATAATCAGCCTTAATTTCAAAGTATGCAGTATACATTCATATTAAGCGACCAACATGACAATTACTGCCGATTAAAACTGTGTCAGTATCCAAATGTTCATGAATCTCACTATATTGTACACAACACGAAAAAAATGTTAGCATGTAGTGTATCCCATTACGTTAATTTATTCAAATATACAGTTATGTCCTTTTCAAATTGCGCTGTTAATTGACTGGTGATCGATTCTCTATAGAGATGGATCCCGTTGTGTGCAAGCAGCAGGTGAACACGACAGCAGTGGTGGATGTGATTCTTCTCCGCGCCTCTCTCGATTGCTCAAGAAAACAGACAAACGTGCATGGGGCTGGTAGGATGTGTAAGTGATGCTAAACATCATGTAAACCATACAGAGTTAGAGTTATAACTCTCTTATAACCTCTCTTTAACCTTTAGAGCGCTGAATAAATTTTCAAGGAATTAAAAATGTAATCATCCTAAGCTATTGAAAATCTATCATGTGGCAACTTGTTTAAAAGAGCTCCCCTGCGGGAGCTCTTTTAAACAAGTTTCCACATGATAGGTTTTCAACAGCATCTGATTTTGATATCTTACATCATTATAGCACTCTGAGGGTTAATGGACACAAATACTTAGAGGCCAGTGCTGCATCTCTCTCTTCCCCAAGCAAATCAATGTGGCCGCATTGCGCTGTCTCGCCAAAGGATATCCTTTTCTCTCTATACTCAGATATTCTGTGTGAATGAAACAAACAATGTATAGGTTATGAGTGAGTAACTATAGTTTGGTCCGATAGCTGTTATGAAGATACTGTGGACCAGCACTGTGACAATTTCATGGTTAATGAATAATTTTGTCCACAGGAACATAGAAATGCTAAATCATGGATGGGCTTAGATTAGATGGACATTTAGGTTAATTCTAATCTTGGTAGGATATTCCCCTTAGTCAGATAATACAAGAAACCTATGCTCTGAATTTTGCCGAGAAAAAACACTCTCTCAGTCAGTGAAGCATCTGCCATCAGTAGCATATTCATCTGTGTCTCACTTTTGACTCAAATTTTCAGATTATTTATGGCAAAGGAGCCGTGTCACCTGAATGTTACCCCTGAAGAACAGAAAAAGCCTATTACCCACAGTCCATCTGTCTTGCTTCCATTTCACTGAGAGCCAAGAAGAAAGAATACAATTATTGCAGTTTAATAAGAAGAAGGAATCAAGTTGTTGCGGGTAAGAAAGCTGACCCATGGCTCAGAGGGTTTGAAAAATAGAAGAGAGGGCTCAATTCCCAAAATGGGTTCAGATCCTCAAGTTTATGTTTGAGAGTAAAACTCAGTGGGGCAGTAAGTGATATCTCCAGCATCGGCCTGACACTTTACAGCTCCGTGCTCGCTGACAGGGTGACCCGCACAGGGTGAAACCGCATTCCATCTTCACTCGGGTGAGTTCCTCCCGATCACCTCCCACTGACATCACACGACTCCACACAACCATCCTCACAGGGTTAGCACTTCCTGTACAGGAAGGTAACAAACTCCAATGCGCAACTTCCATTTTCTCCTGCTCATTTCAAGCATTTTACCCCATGGCTGGATATCATTTCAAAAAATTGCAAATTACACTGAATAATTTTGGATGTGGTTGTTGCAAGTCGTACACGGGCAGCCTAGTGTCTCAGAAAAATGCAAAAAATCATCTTCTCCGACCTCTGAACACCGTCACTGGTGCCATCTCAATACCCCCTTCCACCACTAAAATTATCTATGCCCTCAAGATCCAACTCTCTGCCCAGCTGTGTGTTGCACAGGCAGGAAATTACCAATCAACCCTGACAGCTGGGGGATAATTGGAATGGATGTGAAGATCTGTCTCTGCACGTGCACAGTCAGACCTGGCGTATGCAAAGAAATTGGGCCAATACTCTCACAGCAGCTATGAAGCAGTGGAGTTTATTTATTCAAGATGGCAGCACTCAGCACTATTCACCTAATAAATGTGAAATGATGGTACATTTGAGGAGATGTTTCCAAAAAAAACATCTTTTCTGAATGCATCTCTTCTGTATTGCTTCGGTCATTTTTAAACTTCAGGTCTACTTCCTTTCACCTCAAGACCACAGATTCACATACAACTCGACAGCAAGAAGTGCAAATATGTTTTCGTAAATTGATAGCAAAGCTCGTAAAATCAAGTTAACACTACATAAAACAATGGAAAAAATATAGCCAAAAACTAAATCAGTAATTACACCAAAAAAGCTGTGGGCACAGAGCAGGCCATAATAACAAGTTATGACACAGAATAATGATATGCTTTGAAGTTCAGTTTATAAAAGCTGCCATGCTCATTGTGGCATTCCAAATTATGTCAAACATTCAGGGCATTTTAAGAGCTTCCACACCTCTGTATGAGCCATTATGATGAATGCGGGGTAATATATTTATTATAATCCCATTATGTTGAATTCTGGGTTATTTATTTACATTCCAATAACTCAACAGGAGGCAACATTCATCATCATAATCATCATCATCACCACATAAACCCTTTGGAGAGCACAATACATGATGTGTGTTATGTTGTGAAACAGTCCAAAAATAATGTGAGAGCTAATAAGTGCCTCAACGAGAAAGCAAACGGATAAAAAGAGTCAAAGCGACTCCACAAAATAGGAAAGATCACATGGAAAGAAGATGCCGAAGTGGCCGATAAATCTTTGTGTTATATAGATACGTTTAGCTTATCTTTAATACGCTTTTAGCACTGAGAAACAGCATTCAGGCATTCCATTTCATCGCACATAAAACAGCCATTCGGCATATATTGGCTACGCTTCCTGAATCTCAGTACAGCTCCAATAAAATAGTTAATTACCATCATCTATTTCAGACCTGAATGCAAACGATATCATTAGAACAACTGTACATGTCGTCGAGACATTGTCCAATGCAGAGCCCGCACTGATAAAGGAAGTTACAGCCATGGAGACCTCCTTTAATGCAAACCCCGGCCGATAACCCGCAGATATGGCAGCAAACGGCGCTGCTGAAAGCCTTACCACGAGACCACCGTCCAGAGACAGCCTCTTCAGCAGCTCCCTCCTCTGCAGGCGACCCTTCCACGTCGTCATGGCGCACTCCCACGTCCTCTCATCGATGTGTCGTGATCCAGGGAACCACTGGGGGACAGAGTGGGACAGAAGGGGACATGTTAGCCATGCTAACACACGTCCTGCACAGTGAGAGAGCGCCTGTGAAAGGTGTGTGCGCGTTACGAGCTGGGGGAAAGGATTTCGAGTCAAGGGTTGATTTGCACTGCGGCCTTCACAGCTGTGTGATGATGCGGCCAGGGCCCTACCTCACCGGCTCCCTCGCTCTCCCTGCCTAACAGCAGCCGGAAGCTTTGGCGACGGCGGTCCCCTCACTTGCCCATCTCATGCCGCTGTTCATCTTTCCCTCTCTTTCCTTCCGCTACCCCACACACATCCCTCCGTTCTGTTAATCCAGTCTTTTCCAAACAGCGCTGGGAACCGCGGAGAACCGCCCAATGGGAGATCAGAGGAGCAGATAAACTCTTCACTTCACGCATACTGCTCCTTTACAAAGAAGCCCGCTTTCCACAACATGAGCAATGACCTTCCTCCCGAGGGGTCAGAGGTCAAACAATATGGCCCTGAGGATCCCCACGCTTGTGTTTTGAGCTCATCCCACCATCTCATACTTTAGCTCTGGGTGTGAAAGGCAGAGATTAGCCAGCACCAGTAAAGAGCAGCTGAAGAAGATAAACCTGTCTCATCTACCTCGCACCCTTCCCCATTCACCTCTCCATTCACCCCTTCATTCACCCCTTCATTCACCTCTCCATTCACCCCTCCATTCACCCCTTCATTCACCCCTCCATTCACCTCTCCATTCACCCCTTCATTCACCCCTCCATTCACCCATTCATTCACCCCTCCATTCACCTCTCCATTCACCCCTCCATTCACCTCTCCATTCACCCATTCATTCACACCCTCCATTCACCTCTCCATTCACCCCTTCATTCACCTCTCCATTCACCCCTCCATTAACCCCTCCATTAACCCCTCCATTCACCTCCATTCACCCATTCATTCACACCTCCATTCACCTCTCCATTCACCCCTTCATTCACCTCTCCATTCACCTCCCCATTCACCCCTTCATTCACCTCTCCATTCACCCATTCATTCACCTCTCCATTCACCTCTGCATTCACCCCTTCATTCACCTCTCCATTCACCTCCCCATTCACCCCTTCATTCACCTCTCTATTCACCGATTCAGAGCTTCGGCGCAGCAATAAGCTTCTGTTTTCATTCACAATGAAGGCACTGATTACACTCTGAACAGAGCATGGTTGAGGTTCAGCATTAAAACACTTCCAAACTTCAGCCCATGGATGAAAATTCTTTGTCCAACGTAGAATTAACACATTTTGATATTTGAAGATATATAAACAATGACAAGATGCACAAATTTAAGTAGGCCTGCAGTTTAGAAAGGGCCTCGTTTCGGTGTGTGGTTGGAAGACTCCCCTCGCCTCAATTTTCTTGTGAATGTCGCTCCTACATCTGTGAGAAGGTGGGAACAGCCCCGCTTTCGCTTTGCCAAACTCCCCATTCTCCCATTGTCAATCTCCACGAGACACCCCTCAATCCGGCCCGCCCTCCGTTTCTGACCGAGGGATTTACAGAAAGCCCCTATTATGTAAAACTTCCGCCCCTTTCGCTATAGAGACGCGCGTCGACACCCTCACTGCCCGTCAAGCCCGGATGGAGACCACCAGATTAAAAGGTACAGACAATTATGACATCTGCGGTGCCCTTTCGCTGCTGCTGCTAATTAGATGCCTGAGAGGAAGTGAGATCTGACAGCATCTGCTGTGGAATTATGGGACGATCCTGCTCCAGGGTCACAGAGCGAGAGCACAGCTACCGAGGGGGCGACTGCACAGAGGGATTCGGGAGGTATAACGAGAGGGGGAGAGTGGCAGAGAGAGACAGGAGGGAGAGAGTGAGAGAGAGAATGAAAGAGAGGGAGGAGGAAACAGAGAACGTAAAACAGCGAAAGCAGGAGTAAGAAATATAAAAAGCAGAAGAATCAGAGAGAGAGGTGAAGCTTTCAGGGAAACCACACCTCTCCGCTCAGGATGGTCAGCGTGCTTAAAAGATGCTTAGTTTTCCCGCACTGAGACAAGAACACATCAATGCTTCAGCCATTCGATGCTCTTCGATAGTCAGAAATTCAGAAGAAACGCGTGCTGAAAAGTGCACATCTGTGCCACTTACTCTCACATACAACTCAAGGTACAGGCTGAGTTCCATTTGGGTATCAGAATTATTCTTAGCTTACTTAAGAGAGAGAAGATTTATGTCTCGGGTGCCTGGGGTTCGGCACCTTTGCAGTGTCACACCCGTTTATGCCTGCAAACCGCAGACCTCCGGTCCAGAGTTCAACAATCCAGCCACCGCAACAGAGCGCCGCCCTCACCTCCTTACGCAGGAAGTAAACTCACCCACTCGCTTTTATTTTCATCTTCCGCTCAACAAAGATAAACTTTTAGCCTTCACAGTCCTTTCGAGCAACAGCTAACCACTCAATTTCCAGTTTCTCAACTTGTCATCGTACTGATTTCAACTGAATAACTCAGCGCCACATAACAAATTGCAGGTCAAGAGTCCTCTCTCTACTGGGGTTCAAGATGTTTCTGGTTTTTCTGCAAAGCCCTGTCAAAATTGCTTAATCAGACCCAAGGGCGTAACAGCTAGTTTATGATTGGGGAGGATGGACCAACTTAAACGGTTGTGTCTGCAAGAATATTTTTTTTAAATCACTGATGTTTATCTCCATATGTTTTTGAAGGGGATACGTCCCCTCACCCTCCTCTTAGATTACGCCATTTATCAAAGCCTTTGTTTGGGTGGGAGATCCGCAGCACCTTCAGGTGTCACTCAACCACAAGCTGAAATTACTCTCAGAGTCAGTACTGTGTGCCCTCAATTACAGTTAGACTCGCTGGATCTCTGAGCAGCTGGTTTAAACAGTGTTCTTGACCCCTCTAGCTAGTCATAGCAGGACAGAGCAACTCACAGCTGGTCAGGCATGTAATGCAGGTGAGTAAACTGTTGGACGAGCTAACTATATTGGTTAGTCAGGTGCTGCGCAACTAGTCAATCTGCTTAATGTGGCAATAATATAATTTCAAACAACTTGAACATTTAGCTAGGATTTTTTGACAGCGTATTGAAAACTAAATAAATAAATAAATACAACCCCAATTCCGAAATAGTTAGGACAAAGTGTAAATTGTGAATAAAATCAAATCGCAATGACTTTCAAATCACACCAGCCAGTATTTTATTCACAATAGAACAGAGATAACATAGCAAATGTTGAAACTGAAAAATTTAACAATTTTATCCACAAAATGAGCTCATTTCAAATTTGATGGCTGCTACAGGTCTAAAAAAAGTTGGGACAGGGGTCTGTTTACCACGGTGCAGCATCCCCTCTTCTTTTTAACACAGAGTGGAGGCGTCTGGGCATTGAGGAGACAAGTTTCTTGAGTTTAGCCATTGGAATTTGATCCCACTCTTGTTTAATACAGGCTTCCAGCTGCTGGAGAGTTTTGGGTCTCCTTTGACGGACTTTTCGTTTAATTATGCACCAAATGTTCTCAATCGGTGAAAGATCAGGAATGCAGGCAGGCCAGTTCAGCACACGGACTCTTCTACTAAGAAGCCATGCTGTTGTAATAGCTGCAGTATGTGGTTTTGCATTGTCCTGCTGAAATACACAAGGCCTTCCCTGGAATAGATGTCATCTGGAGGGGAGCATATGTTGCTCTAAAACCTTTATATACCTTTCAGCATTCATGGTGCTTTTTAAAACATGCAGGTGTCCCACACCATATGCACTAATGCATCCCCATACCATCAGAGATGCTGGCTTTTGAACTGAGCGCTGATAACAGGAGGGGTGGTCTTTCTCCTCTTTAGCCCGGAGGACACGACGCTCATAATTTCCAACAAGAATGTCAAATTTGGACTCGTCTGACCACAGGACACTTCGCCGCTTTGCCACAGTCCATTTTAAATGAGCCTTGGCCCACAGAACACGGCGGTGCTTCTGGATCATGCTCAATAATGGCTTCCTTTTTGCATGATAGAGTTTTAGGTGGCATCTGTGGATGGCACGGCGGACTGTGTTTACAGACAGTGGTTTCTTGAAGTATTCCTGGGCCCATTTAGTAATTTCAATGACAGAATCATGCCGGTGAGTGATGCAGTGGCGTCTGAGGGCCCGAAGATCACAGGCATCCAGTAAAGGTCTTCGGCCTTGTCCCTTATGCACAGAGATTTTTCCAGTTTCTCTGAATCTTTTGATGATGTTATGCAATGTCAGTGATGAGCCCTTCAAAGCCTTTGCAATTTGATGTTGAGGACCATTGTTTTTAAAGTATTCCACAATTTTTTTACGCAAGCCTTCACAGCTTGGAGAGCCTCTGGCCATTTTACTTCTGAGAGACTCAGCCTCTCTAAGACATCCCTTTTATAGCCAATCATGTTACACACCTGATGCCAGTTAACTTAATTACTTGCTAAATGTTCTTTCAGCTGATTCTCTTATATATTAATTGCTTTTTCAGCCCTTTTTTGCCCGTGTCCCAACTTTTCTGAGAACTGTTGCAGCCAGAAAATTTGAAATAAGCTCATTTTGTGGATAAAAATGTAAAATGTCTCAGTTTCAACATTTGGAATGTTATCTATGTTCTATTGTAAATAACATATTGGCTCATGTGATCTGAAAGTCATTGCATTTTGATTTTCTTCACAATTTACACTTCGTCCCAACTATTTAGGAATTGGGGTTGTACATACATTCATGCATTTCTATTCTAAAGCGTTTTAGACAAAAGTAACCTTAGGGAGTTCTGGATAAATGCCTCAATTTCATGAAAAACTTGGTTTTAGGGAGTGGATGCTGTGGAATACAGCATAATTAGGTTTTTTTTTTTTTTTGCGGTCGTGGAGCACAGTGCTCCGGTAATCCGATTCCCCACAGAACACGGTAACGGAGCCGCCCCTTCTGCATCCTCTCCTTCACACGCACAAGCAGCAGCCTATATGCTGCAAATAAAGGGTTCGCCATTTCCACAGAGGAATAAGCCTCTTGAATACAATTACAGTTCACAGTACACCCATGTGTGTTTTTTTTTATAATAAAGTGAGGGTTTAAGTTTTTATCCCGACACCTTGGCTTAGCGCCCTTAATGCGGCTCACACTGCACCCTTTCATTGGGCAGGATGGTAAACACGGCTCACACTACAGGCCCAGTGTGGCACAGAGTTCAGGAGTTCACAGGAGGGCTCTTCGTGGAAAACTGGCCCGACCCACTGTAGC
The DNA here is from genome assembly GCA_029692085.1 of Gymnothorax javanicus. Classification (NCBI taxonomy): domain Eukaryota; kingdom Metazoa; phylum Chordata; class Actinopteri; order Anguilliformes; family Muraenidae; genus Gymnothorax; species Gymnothorax javanicus. Next base: position 2,310,933 of record CM056205.1, on the reverse strand, counting down.
ACCCGCACGCAATGGGATCAACAGCACCCAGTGAAGCAGGAGAGAGCGCTGAAACTCCCTGGTGTTCACTTCAGTTTGGGATTTCGAGATGAGAATTGATGCATGTATGTCCGTCTGGCAGCCTGCCAGCAAAAACCGTGTGTTTTTGTGAAACTATCCGGGTCAGCTCCAGATGTGCAGTCTGTGAGCGTGACAGTGATGGAGCACCAGTGTTTCCCAAACCGCCCCAGAACGCGTCCACACAACAAGCAGATTACATACAAGAATAAACATGGTGACAACTTAATGAAGTGAGATAAAGGTGCCTGAATGCTGAGGAAATCCATCACAGCCTGCTTACCCCGACATTCTTTTACACCAATCACAGCCTGCTTACCCCGACATTCTTTTACACCAATCACAGCCTCCCTTAGCCTCACATTCTTTTACACCAATCACAGCCTCCCTTAGCCTCACATTCTTTTACACCAATCACAGCCTCTGTAACCTCGCGTTCCTTTACATCCATCACACCCTGCCCATTTTCACATGAATTTATGTTATAACCAGCTACTGTGATGCTCTTGCTGGGGAAAATCACATCACCACCAGCAGCATGAATAGCCTCACGATGTACAGGTGTAGCCACATTTATCCACACAAGAACCTTTCTGTCTGAACTGACAATGAGGCCAAAGTAGAGTATACAGTAGATGAAGGTAAAGTCTGTCCCAAGTGAAGTGGCTCATCTGGTCGGATCTCATCTCCAATTTCCGTAGTATGAAGGGATTATGAGTGTTGCTCCTCCCCCTAGATGGGATGCTAGTTTATCTCATGTTATTCCCAGCATTTAGTCAGGTTTCCCCAACAATCTTCCAGGACCCAATCATATGCCTGGGTGAGGTCAGGCACTCTCAGAGAGAGATGTTCTGCCCAAGAAGACACTGAGAAAGCTGCAGCCGGGATTCAAATTCAGAACCTTTCACCCCCAGGACCAGCGTGCTAACCACCGCACCACGCGTCTCCCACAGAATATACAGTCTGAGTCTGAACAGAACCAGAGCCATGCGCTAAACTCAGCCCTCTGTCCTGCTACTGTGGGCACCCAGCTCTCCATCACCACAGCACTCGTGAGAAACTTCCCTTTTAAACATATAATAAAAAAAAGGTGTCAATCCCGGGTCAGTAAAATCAGTCCATCCATTCACTCGTGCCAAATCGCTCCCATGCCCCTTAGCAATGATCAGTGTACTGCCGGGAGCGTGCAGAAATGCAGATACAGATGGTCGCATGCCATATGGTCTGTATGGTGCATGCAGGATATGTGTGGTGTAGTTTGGAGTCCATATGGTGTCCAGTGTATTATACACAGAAGTGTAGATAAACACGTATTGGTACAGCTGGTATTACCAGGCAGTGAAAAGCATTTTTGGTAAATGCATGGCCGGATCCAGGGGGGTGCAGGGGTGGGCTACGGCCCCCCAGATTTTTACCGCGCCTCCTGGCTCAGTGGCGTATACTTCAGCGCAATTGAAAGGATGCGAATTAAATGAACAGTGTGAACAAAATGAAACGCGTCTCTCTCTCCCCCTGCCCCCCCGGTCAACAAAATGAAAACGTCTCTCCCCCAGCAACTTTCACTGCACCACCAGTGTAAGCTGGCTGCAGCCGGCCCTGGGTAAATACAGAATTTTTACACAAATTCTGTCAAAAAATTGCAATGACGAGGAGTGAAGGGTTTGGTGAACGAACAGCATGGTGTACCTCGCATTCCATGTGTGGTACATATAATCCGGTATAGGGCCACAGTGCGATGCCTGTTATGTATGTATGCACAGTTCTAAGAGTGACACACAATGAAAACTTTGGTCTTCAGTGCTACCTGATTAAAGGGCACTGCAGAACTGGCCATATCCTGCCCATCAGAGGGAAGGTTTCAGCCAATAGGATTTGCTCATGAGCCAACAGTGACCCCTCTGGTGCCTACAGGTCCTCGGGGTCAGTGGCATAAGATGCAGCTAGCTGTGTGCGAGCTTCAGCACGTTAGATGGAAAAGCAACAGTAAGGCCAATCACAATAACGGGGCATTTCAAGTTGCAAAATTTTAAAACTAGTACATAATGTTGCTTTAAAAAGTATGCATTTTCAAATAATAAATACGGTTTCATCTTTCAAAAAGGCTACAATGTGGTTTACAGCGAGGTCTTTGTGACTGCTGGGACTGGTGAAGTCGCTTTTCACTTGAACTCGGGCGAGACAATGGGTGCGCTCCGGAGGACGAAGCGAGGAATGAAAGGCGGGTGAGAGACGAGCCTCGGCTAATGCGCATGACGCTCTGTGTGCACACGGCAGCCAGGCCGCGGCCGGACCCACAAAAACAAACAGGCGCCGCGCTTTCTGAATGGAGGAGAAAGGGAGAACCGCGGAGAACAAGGGGGTGGAGCCACACAGGAAAACGCAGAGACGCCGAGGCTGCCGAGACAGGAAATTAAAGGAGAGGGGGAGGGAGGGAGCTTTGTGCTAATTAAAACTGGAGGACAACTATAAATCACTCATTGTAATTTCCACAATGCTCACCAAAGGGCATGACCACCTTTCTCAGAAGGGGGGCAGTGATGTCATGGCAAGATTTTGCCTATGCTGTGATTCTAAAGCAAAATGAAGGTCCACATGTGCAGCAGGAATACGCACTGTTTAACAAACAGCATGCATGTTCCGAATGTTTGACCATGCAAAGCTGCACATACTGTGGGGTGTTACATGGAGAACTTGATTGCAAATAACCAGTGAACATTTTATTGGCTCGCATTCAAATTAACCCCCCACCCCAAATTATCTTTGAGAGAAAACAGGCAGGCACTCAAGCCAATAACTGCATGCTGTAAGATATAGCTGATGGATGTGTGGCATGTATTGATAACATGTGATTGTAAGCAGCCAGTGAGAGATAGACCTGCAGATAAGTGCAATAATGCTGCAATATGTCATATGTTAGGGTGAAAACATATCATCTCATGAAACCCTGGACTCTCGGTCCTGTTTTTTTTTTTGTTACTGAACGACAGCTGGTTTGACTTGTGGATTCCCAACTTGCCAAACAATTTCCAAACAACACGGCTGGCAACTGAGTTCTTCGCCTTTTTCACACACAGCATAAAAAGCACTTGCGCAGGCGGCTGTGAAAATGCAGATGTAATCTCCACTTAATGGAACAGATTTGTAGCGGTGAATAAAAACCTCCTATGACAGAATGGAACAAAGACCAGCGAACTTGCCAAAGCGGCGATTCTGATTGAATACTTCTGGCAGGCACAGCATGCTATTATCTGAGAATGTCTGAGGAGCAAAAATAACACTTACTGAGGGAAGACATTATTATGAGGAACTTGTGCCTTGTTTTGAAAAGAGAATCCATCATTCTTGGCAAAGCCCTTTTAAAAGGGCACAGATATATACAGTGTAATAAGCGTCATACCAATTTTTTGCCGTTGAGTTTAGCTAAGAAAACTGTATGATGTCTTTGTTTGTCCACAGGACAGCATGTTTTTCTGAGCATATGGGGGCATCAATAATTGTGGGTTTTTATTATTACCCCCTGGGGCACTGCCATCCCCTCTGCTGTCTGTCTGTCCGCTCATCTGTGTCTGTCTGTCTGTCTGTCTGTCTGTCTGTCTGTCCGTATTCCAATCAATTTTTTCCGCTGTAGCTGCTGAACAGTTGTAGGAACAGCCCCCAAATTCAAACAGGTCATGTATGCTTGGAGTTCCCATAGGCTTATTTGATTTCAAGGTCATAGCTCCAATTTTGACCAAATTTCTTCCAGGTCAAAGGTTGGGCACACCCGCCTGTAAGGCCAGCCCAGAGAGCTTATTTGGACGATTGGAAAATCCATGTAATTTACTGTGAATTTTATACAGCCCAACATGGCTTCTTTCTGGAAACGTTTCCTGGGCACAGACTTCATCCATGTTCGTGAAAAGAGCTCAGCTGGAGTAGCAGAAACCCTCCAAGTCTGTGGCCCAACCCTTAATTTATGCCCAAACAGCCTCGTCATCCAGTGTTTTCACTCTCAATTAATCATCAGAATCAGAAGCTGATGACGAAACAGTAAAGATTCGACACCTTCACATGCAGGGAAAAGTACAACACAAATCCTCAACACAGGCTATCTGGAGGCATTTAGCACAAAACATCATAAACAGATGTGTCAAAAAGTCTGTCCAGGTAAACTGTACTTTTCCTGCTCATTTATCTCAGTGTTCAGACAGACCTATGACAGCTTTAGTAGAGCAGAGCAGCCATTCTCACCGATCGAAGAGCACAACCCACCAAATATGAGACATTTCTAAAAGGTGTCAATCAAAATATCAGAGCATGATGACATTTGATCCCTAATTAAAGTGTTCAGTGAGTATAATTTTCCAAAGTACAAAAGATTTGCGCGGAGAAGAGAAGCTTAGCAGTAATAGATGTCCAGAGATGGTTGGGCTCCACCTTTCTGAAAATGTAGTTTGCTTAACCAACCACGCCCAAATCCAACATACTGTTTGACACCCAAAAAATGGTAGTCAGAGAGGTATCTGGCTCGATTTCTGAGGACCTTCTAAGCCCCAGGAAATCAATAAAACACTGTCTGTCCCTATTTATTTGGATATGCTCGGCATGGCTACTTGGTACAGGGGACACCAATGAGTGTTTAGCCCCTACCTATGGCTATGTGCACACATGTATGTATATTTTTACAGAATGTTGAATAGTGACAGAAAATTTCTCCTCAAAATTGTCATATAATTGTTTAAGTTTTTGGGTTCTTTCAACTTTCAATATTTATTTATGTGCTTGTTTGTTTGTATTAGTTTATTTAATTCATTCATTGATCTATTTTCTTTATTTTTGCCACCAATAATATGTCGTCGGAAAATATTTTCGCAATTTGTAACCACTAGCCATAACTTCATCTGGTCGTCATGAGCATCCAAAATGGGAGGGTTTTTCTTTTTTTTTTTTCAATAAATAAATTCCAAACAACCGTCCCGCCCGTGGGAACGCATGCGGCATCCTGGCCCGAATCAAATGAGTTTCCTGCTCTGGCGACCTACATACCACGGTACATTTAAGTCGGCAGTGTGCACCTCACATGAGCAGTCGGCTCGTAATGGAAACGTCATTTATAACAGGCAATACACATCCAGGGCTCCGTCACGCTGAGCGAACAGTTGGGTAACTTGGTAGCAAATTCTTATTCTCGGCATTACTCGTACGTCCTTGGCATCTAGTAGCCAACCCAGATGTTCTGCACAGGCATAACGTTAGTGTGTTTCAAATAATCCGACTTACTTGCAAGAAGTAATAAAAAGTTCAAGGAGACAACCGAAAATTCACCAGAAGGACAGCTGCCATTTAGAACCCGATGAGATAGCACAAGTCACTGCATGCATGTCTAAGAGAAAACACGCCAGTTGCATTCTAAGCCAATCATTTGTCTTAACAGCTATAATCCACTTGCCGAAACCTACTTTTGGGTTGCCAAGCCCTCGGACGAGAACCCTGCAACAGGTCTGTTGCTGAGAAGACGTTCGAAGTGTGTGATTTGAATCTATCGCTGATAGATTGTGTATCTCTCTTTCCTTTGTAGGCAGCTGAAAACATGCCGTCGTAAATTCCCTCTGAGCTGTAAAGCCGCTCGGCGGTTTCTCACTCCGAGCTGCCAGACTAGTCGTCTATAACACCCTACTACTTGTAAATACGGGGGAGAATGGGTGGAGGAGAAGGAGGGGGAAGAAGTTCCACATTACATCATGAGCAGCTGTTGACGGTCGGGCGTTTATTAACTAGCTGTCAGAACTCCCGACACCGCCTTCCGGCATTACCCCCGCCGCGCTTTAGCGCACACTAAGCTCTCTTGGTCGGTCGCGAACTCGCATAGCGCACCCTGAACGTCACCGCTTCGTGCCATATGAATTTTTAATAGATTCATTTGTTCTATCGACAACTTGCGTCGTTTTAGTTAATTTGAAATTCTAGCGAATAAAATGCGTAAGCGTGTGTATGTGCGCCCGAGCCGGGATCTCGGTGTTTGCTGCGCTACACATTCCGCAAGTGTCTGGACTCGGCACCGCTCCAGCGGCTCAGCAGAATGAAAATATTTTCAATAGGGAGACATGTGACTCCCAGTCCCGTTGCCAGCCAGCGTCCTTAGTCAAATGACGGAATGCGAAAGCCTGCTTTTCTGGGGGCAACCGATGAGAAGTCCTTTTCAGCCCCGCATTCCGAAATAAAGGAAAGAGTTCATGCTCTCTAAAGCCGAAAACGCTGACCAACAAAGAGCAATAAAGACACATTTATGACGGCCGCAAGTTTGCAAAGTTACGACTTTTAAATTGAGATGGACTGTTATTTTCCAAAATGGCGAGAAGATATTTATTATTGATTATAGTAAACCCATTAACACTTCAAACCAAATTTATTAAATCAATAAGCCTACATGCCTGTGGTTATCTGGAAAAGAATGGGTGGCTTAACACATTCACATTAAAATTAAAAATAAATAATGAATGCAGGGTGTCCATCAGGAGGTTACAGACAAATGGCTGAAGCATATACTCAGAACTAACCTATGTTAACAGTCCATTAATCTAAGACCTCTAATAAGTATTTTGTTGATCACTTTAAAAAAAGTGTCTCAGGTTTTGCTGAAGTCCTTAATGAGACAAGCTTATGCCTCCGAGTTAATTACTTAGCTACCCCAGTAGCAGGATTTATTTTGCAATCAAAATTCTGAGGTTGCCTCGTAATTTTTGTATAAAAGTAAATTCTAATATGCAATTATATCAAGCCATATGTTTAACCCTTAAAATCCATCTTTTCCCTTAAAGTTTTCCTGAATTAGGTTCCAAGTCAAAAAAGACATTTTTTTTCATATCGTAGGACAATGTCACATACATATTCTGAGTCTGTTGGTTGCAGCGCTTCACTGAAGCTACATCACACTTATATTGAGAAAAATATTCAAACCCAGAACACCATGTTTTTATGGCCACAGAATTACACCAAATGGAAAATATCGCGACATTTACATCATCTTATTTTATATACACTTCCCTGTAATTCACAGCACACATTTGGGACTGTTTGAAACCGTAGGATATCTGCTAGAATTTAAAATAGACCTGAAGTTCTTGGGTTTTGAACACAGACGTTGCATTTGACAGACCCATACATGGATTAGCCCCTACTGCAGACATCTTATGTGGTTCGCTTCCCTCACACACCGTCTGCGCACTCATGCCGGGTTTTGTGTTCAAGCAATCAGGGAGAGCTCTGAAATTTCTGAAACCATAGGTACACACTGTTGTGGGAGATAGACGAAACATGTAGACGTCTGTAAAGGAGGCTAACCAACACGAACATGTAAAAAGTTTAAAAGGTGGAATTTCTCCAAGTTTCTTCGGTGTTGTTTTCCCGAACACGAGTTCTTTCGCTACAGAGCAGCACTACTTCGGTTGGCGCTTCGGTAGTTAGATGTTTCACGCTGGGCCGGTCGATATCATGGTAAAGTCGCTTGATTTCCTTTATGGTCTCATCCAGTCGGCTTTTTATTCTAGAGAACTTTTCTAATAAACGGTAGCATCCCATACGGCACACAAACAGTTTGCACACAAACAGGAATATACAGCAGTTTTTTATGAAAAGAACACAAAGTATTATTAAAGGAATATTGAGTTGCTGTTTCCCTATGCACGTATTTTTTTTTCTTCGATCCGATACTCATTATTAATACAAAACAAATGTCATTATCGATGAGTTTTTTTTAGGATTTTCTGTATTCGCAGTTTTTGTTTATTAATATTTGACAGGGGAAACCCAAAAGGACTGTCATTTAACAAGAATTCTGATTTGCTTATTTCGAACAATGACATGAGGTCACGCAACAGAGGCTATATATGAATCTGTAGGTTTTGTGTGGTTAACCCTTTCAGTGCCGTGGGCAACTATAGTTGCCCAATGATGTAAGATATCAAAGTCAGATGCTGTTGAAAACCTGTCTGGCAACTTGTTTAAAAGAGCTCCCGCAGGGGAGCTCTTTTAAACAAGTTGCCACATGATAGGTTTTCAACAGCTCAGGATAACTACATTTTTAATTCCTTGAAAATGTATTCAGGGCTCAAAGGGTTAAGAAGCGGAAAGATGTTTTTCTTTTCTTCCCTTCATCAACAAAAGATGACAAATGATACATTTTTACGAATGCAAAACCAGTGCCCATATTAGTTAAAACTCAGCATCAAACAAGAAAAACTGGGAAAGATAAAAGGACACCTGTAGGATGAGTGAAATGGCGGTATGGGGAGAGATGGGAAGTTGAATGAATTTGTTATCGAATCATATAAAGGTGTCTTAATCAAACTGCCCCTGGAGTGCAGACGTTCTTCCAAGAGTATTTGTGATGACATTAGAGCAGAAATAAATAAATCAGAATTCAAAAAAGACAAATTACCTCTTAAACATAAATTCAACAATCTCCACATTTAAACAATGTGGTTCTGTGGTATTGTGCATCTCATGTGTTGTCATTATTTTAGTTTAATGTGATCAGGCATAATTTGCCATTTTAAATGGGTCTGACCACATTTTATTTTGCAGTAGCATTAAAATGGAATGCAAAATGATTCTGGTTCCTTTTCAAATTCCTCTCTTAAGCATTCCCACCCCATGGCTTTCTGCGTGAAGACATTGGCTCTACCTACAAACCGAGATTCCATGAATCACCATAATGTGTTCCTCAGCTAATAAACTGCCTTCGCACTTTTGGATTCCGCTGCAGCCTCCTTAGCTTCGGATGTCTGACTCTCTGAGCCAAAGAATGACTGTTGTTTGTGTGTTGTGCGCAGTGGCTAAGAAAAAGAAAATGTTTTCCTTTCCATGTTTCAAGTTTCCAGCATCGTGGCTGCACACAAGCCAAAACATGCAAAAACACAGCCGACCTAACAAAATGAAAGAGCCCTTTTAGCAGGAGCGACCTTCACAGGATATGACTGCTCTCCTTAATTAAGACAGATGTCTGGGCTGTATGTGCTTTAACTGAAGTGAGATAAGTTTGGGGAATCCTGCGTCTCTGAGTTAGTTAATTGTCAATCGTGATCATCGCATCACCTCGTATGCAGACCTGAAATTTTAAGACGCTTTCGCACTGGACGCGAAACGAATTTTCCGCACGACAGATTACATTCGAAGTCAATACAAAGACGCGATATTCGCGTCTTTGCATTGACTTTGTATGTAATCTGTCGTGCGAAAAATTCGTTTCGCTCCCGGTGTGAAAGCAGCTTCAGAAAAGTTCCACGATCAGCCACGAATGGCCAATCCTGGCGTTAGTAACGGAGCGCACGACAGTGGGAACTAAGCATTACTGAGTAGGAAAGAGAATAGATTTTGTAACTCATACATTACTTAAGACTGAGACAGTATGTGATGTTTCGCGTGTCCTAAACTGCCTTGAGATTCAGTCTGCTGGTGTGACCAGCGTTGTCTCAGCGTTTTGATCACTTAAGTCTGCCCCACAATTAAAGTGGCTAAAAGAAAAATACACTGAAGGACTTTAGCTCTGCAAATATTATTCACGGTGTGATTTCTGACCCAACGATAGCGCACTTTGGCACTTCGATAATGATGGAATAATTGACCATGTTTAGCTAAGACTTGTTACTGTAAGTACAAAAGAACAAACTTTTTGTTGAATCAGTTTATTTTGTTCTTGAATTACTGTTGGATCAGAAGTAACACTGTAAATAATATATGCAGAACTAAAATCCTTCTGTGTATAATGGATTTAACCTAATGGAAAATAATGGACATGTTAAAGCCAAGCGCTTTTCAAACGCTAAGTACTGAATCCCATTTGTATTATGTAGTCATAAATTATGCCGCGGTACCCATAACTGAATCAAATACGATCAATTGCATGCACGTGATTTGCTTTGTTAGCAAAAAAACCAGGGGGTAAGCGCTTGGCAGAATCGCATTCACCACTATCAAATAAAAATATGAGATTTCTGTCACTTGATTTTTCCATAACAGGCTCAGGCAATGTTGTACAGAAAATAATTGTAATGAAATAATCACCACACTCTCATTGACAGAAAATAATTACTTGTCCACAATGGAAGATTCACCCAAACTCAGTCGGATCAAAAAGTTCCTGAATCTGGTTCATTATTGAACTCCTGCGTCGCCTTTAGCCGTGCGACAGGGCAATAATCCGTGTAATCTATGGCGGGGCCCCCTGCTGGACAAACCATACCCCCGGGACAGGAGCTGGAGCTGGTTAAAGCCAGGGGTCGAAGCCCCGGGGACAGAGGAGGAAATGAGATCTGGGCAGAGGGAAACGGCGTTTTAAACTGGGACATGAGGAGGAAACACAAAGCCCTCTGTGCGCCAGATTGTGCGTAAGTCTCTGAAAATCAGCGCCCCCCAGAGCTGAAACAATGCGAGGACTCTAATGGATCTGAGAATGATCCAGTTCATCAGGCCTGCGCAGATTCAGACGAATGATTCTGAATGTCTGTGTTGTGCAGTTTACGTCCCCTGTACTTTCCGTAGTGTACGGGAAAACAAACAGTGGCGAGAGGAAAGTGCTTGAAATGGCTGCATTTGTGGGCAATAATTATGTCTCACTCTTCCAGGGCGTCAGGAGGGAAAGGAGGCCAGACTCCTGTGTTTCTAGCAGCTCACCGCAGTCTTTCCTCAGCAACCTTTCTCACCCATAACCTGGTAATGCGACGGAATAAAACCCAGGGAAAGTGCTTTGGTCGGCAGAAGCAGTTGAAAAGTTTCATTATTCGGTGGATGGACACGCGTGCCATGAATGGTAATTGTGTGGATAAATATTCAGCATTTTTCAAATAACTGCCACAGGTGTTTCTTAAAACTGAGGTGCTCTTTACATTCTTAAGACATTACAGTTGGAATGTTGGTTCCCTGACCTCTGCACTAATATTTTGTGGCTGGGCTGCTTTGCAGTTAAAGGGAAAGACAGGTATTTTCAAGCAATGGTCAAAAGTTTAAAACCATAAAATACTATTTAAAGGCCTCCAGATTAAGTGAATTGGAGGTAAATTAGAAATCTTTAAACACACAAGACTAACTATAATTAGCAAATCATTTGAAGTTAAAACAGTCCAGCAAATATGTTCCAGATATGTGGAAAAAGTGAAGAAACATTAAATGCTGAATATTCAAGAAAAATCATTTCAATATCAGATGAATAATATGAGGTGTCTCTCAGTGTAAATACTTAGCAGAAATATAATTTTGTTGTGATGATTATTGTGTTGCTCAGGGGTATTTTTCATGAGGTTTTGAGAAGGGATCCCAAGCAGGGTCACGGCCCCCAGTGCTGAGACCTTTCCGACCTGCACACCGGTCATGTTTGGATGGCACAGATGGAATCCAGCTTTGTCTCTGTGCCAGAGGCAAACACTGAACCCCTGTGTCTCTCGTGGACCGTAAACTTCAGAGAAAATGAGGGGAAAACACAAAACCCGCCTGCAACTCAGCGATACTGTTACCCAACCGACAAGAAATGGTTCAGGAATGCCAAGAGCTGTTAGAGTTGGTTTTTTGAGATACTTTTACGATAAAACACATTCCTTAAATATTCTAGAAACGCATTTTATGGCTGGAAACAAATTCCACTGGTTACAAACTGATCTAGACTTGTCGTATAGACTTACAGAGTGATATTATTGTTTAGTTTACATAGTATAGTACTTGCATATCATCAGTGCTTTCTCAGAAACATGAAGTAGCCATCAATCCTCATTCAGACTGTTTACGCCACTCTTACACAGATATGAGCTGTAGGATAGCGCTTCCTATGCAGTCGAACATACACTCAACCAATCAGTATCACTTGTGGAAGCAGCAACATATTCTCAAGCCCATGTGGTTATATTCATTATAGAAGCATGGCAGTGTAAGACTGCACGGTCGGAAAGCTCGAAGATCACAGGCATTCAATTCTGATTTTCAGTCCAACTCTGCTCATAAAATTTTCAGGATTCTCTGAAACTATTAAATATTAACCCTTAGAGCGCTGAATAAATGTCAAGGAATTAAAAATGAGCTATTGAAAATCTATCACGTCATCTGATTTTCATATCTGACATCATTGGGCAACTAGAGATGCCTATAGCACTCTAAGGGTTGCAAATATCAAAATCTCTAAATTCCTCACAGCCATGCATTGAGAAATGTTGGTCCTAAACTGTGGCATATTTTCTCACAGAGTCTTAAACAAATTAGTGAACCTTAAACCATCGTTGCTTGTAAATGACCAAGCCTTTCCCTGATTCTCATTTTATTGCGAATCATGATAGCATCGCTTGTTACTTATTAACCTGGTTACCAGTAGAATGTTCCAAACTGACGTTTTTGAGCATTGTTCTACTTCCCCCGTGTTACATTGCTCATGTCCCTACTGTTTTTGTAAAGCGTTACAGGCATCGAAATTGGAATTGGCTTATATTTACAAATATCAACGAAGTTGCCAAGGTGAAACCTATAAAAAAAATTTATTTGTAAATAAATTTATATTTGTATTTATTTGTTTTAAATTGAATTTGGGTGAAAGAGAATTTTTTTAAATGACTGCTTTCTGTTATTATTAGCATATTACAGACTGTAGAGTTGTGGTTGTGGACAGAATAAAATCAGATTAAATTTAATATATTTGATGTTTTATTTATTCACTTCATTCATATTCTGTTCAAGTGATTTTTCAAAAACAAAAAAAAAAGCTCGAAAAAGTTGCATTTATCGTCTGTACCATTGTGTTAGAAAGACCTGCAAATTTACAGTATGTCCTGTGCTGGAATGGCATGTTAGAATTCCTCTCGTATTCATGTTTTGTGTAATTTATTTTTGTTTTTTGGAAATCATCATGCAACAAAGATACGGTATCTGGCTTTTCTGTCAGCAAAATTGAACCGTTCCAAAAGAACATCTACTTCATTTAAAACTCCCTTTAGATATGCATGGTACATGGTATTTTTAAGGTACATTACTGATAGTATTTCTGATGTAACCTTTTGGCACTCAGTAGAGCACACGCCTAAGGACAGTGTTACAATCTGAAAAGTTCAACTTTAAATCTTGCTATCATCAAGGATTTGGAGTCGTACCTTTCATGAACATAGCTAAGAACCATCTGCCCGAAAGAATGCATTTATCACAAAACTGCTTCATACCATGACCAGCTATACACTTTCACACAAACCAATATGTCAGCACAGAAGTCCTCCTCTCAGTTACAGCATGCCTTTGGTTTCCCATTATTATTCCCGAAACCACCGCGCTAAATGGGCAGAACACCACAAATATCTCTTGCATGCAATGAGTTTGTAACTTACCAGAATGTTGCAACGGGGCTAAACTGACCAGTTACAAAGGCCACAGAGTGCTAAAATGACCAGTACTGATCTAAAATAGGTCAAGTTAAAATAGGTAATACTGATGTAACGGTGCCATTTTTACAATAGTCCCTTATGGACACTCCTCGGTCTCCCTTGTTGTAATGGTGTCCAGCGCAGGGCTCACGAGAGCTTTTCAGAGCGACCGGGGGAGCCACTTCTGACCTCAAGGTCATGACCCCGCCCCATGAGGGGTCTCAGGAGATTAAAAAAAAAGTAAAAAATAAACATAAAATGCTTCAAAAAGACTCATGAAGCACATTTCGACATTTTTATAGCCTGTAGCCTACTGCAACTAAATATTAACCAGATGTGTGAAATTTCTGGCCATTTTAATTGTTTAGTGTTTTCTGAAACTTTGTTTGTGACTGGCACGTTCAGAGCATTTTGTCTTGTCCACAAAAATGTATTTTGTGTGAAAACAGAGTCAAGGGGTCAAGGGTCAGGGAGGGAGCCGTCTTTCCTGTCTGAATTAGGCTGAGAAGTTCAGGAGACACGAGGACTGCAGTGTTCCACGTACAGACGGTGTCAACACAGACTAAAAGAGAGTAAAAATTGCAAATGTCATTCCTGAAAGTAAATAAAGGTGAGGTTTTGAAGAATACAGCTAGCTTGTGACCTCGTCCTCTGTGGTACACTTTCCTTGTCTGAAATCATGGAAATTGGAGCAGCAGATGAGCCGTATTTTAACACATTCAGTGCGGCCTGTGAGTATTTAGATTGCAAAAGTATCTTTTCTTTCAAACTCCTGCACACTGGATTTCAAAAGAAAGAACATTAGGTTGAACTCGATGATTGCCAGCTTTACTTTACTGGTTCATGAGTCGCTATCCAAATACTTGGGAACCACGCAGTTTGGCACAAGCAACTCATGTAAATCCCATGTGAAAATGTGATTTTTTTTTTCTCCAGCCTTCCATAAATGGGTTCCTCTTCTCAGTCAGGCGTCTCTCTCGTCAGGCCCCCCGGTGGAGAAATTAGCTCCCCACAACAGTGAGGACGGCCAAGTCATCTGCCACAACAGATTAAAGATGCTAACTGCTAACAACTGTGCGCAGGCGGGCTAAAGATAGGCACTCTGCACTGGATTTAATGTGTGGAAAAATTCCTGCAATGTGTGTAACCTAAGCATTACATTTTTATGGAAGCCTAAAGTGAGAATAATGTCTGGCAAAGGGTGAAATTTAATACCGGAGCCAAATTTGCGAGACAAGAGGTTGCTCCTTGCCCCCGAAAAAATATGCAGCTGCACATCAAGCACATATGAAGCTGAACTAAATTATACTCAGATGAGAGGGATGTCTCATATTGTACTAGCTCATGACCCAATAAAAACATTTTTGCCGGCTTTGCTACTGCAAGGTATTGTTGCCCGTTTCCTCTGGTAATTTTTCCATCGCAGGGTAGATAATAACAGTGAGACGGACGCTATCTCTTCCAGACTGATAATAGACCCTTCCTGCATTTTTAAACATTGAGCCTCGTTTACTTTCTGCAACAGGAAATGGTTCTGACCATCGCCCATCACGCAGCGACACGCAGGAATGCATCGTAATTACAAGTGTCATTTACGGTCCTCGCGAGGATTCAGAAATGTTCCGTTACACATCAGAAACCTAAACAAACCCCAGCCTTAAAGCACTCCTCACGTACGCCAACTGGGAATTCAAGAGGCACGTGCAACAAAAACATGGATTTAAGTTAAATACAGGATTTCTGATCCTGTCTTTGTCCTGTTGGCACTAAGCCTCCCATTTCCTCTCACCTTGTACAGTGGGTTGCAGTAAAGTGACTGCAAACAGAACAGGAAACACATCCCTGGCATTATATGACCTTAGAACCATGTACAGTAACTACGGCCTTATCAGTCTTCATACTTATTCTTTAAATAAAAGTGAAATGAAAATATGACATAGTGCACTACTTCAAGAACTCGAAAATCTGCAACTTTCAAACATTAGGATCAGGGACTGTAAATCTGGCCCTCAAACACAAATCTAAATCCAGTGCTGATTTTGTTTTCTCCAGGTTAATTAACTAAACAATTAGCGATGCTGGTTGGCCAAACAGGATTCACACTTCATGCTGAAGAACAGGGATGGTGCAAAACCAGTAGTTCTCTGCCCTGGAGGACCGTGATTCGAGGAACAAGGCATGAGGTCTACTTCACCTCTGCATTTTTTCCCTCAGTAGCCAGGTCACAACCTTAAAAGGAATGGACAAGATCTACCCATCATTTTTCTCCTGCAATAATGTTTTTTTATCTTAAAAGAGTCAACTTATTTTAGCTCAGAGGGAATGGTAGTGTGACTAACTTATAGAATAATTACTTCAATTAAATGATTCAGATCTGACGTGCAGTACAGTCATGGTTAATACAGTCCTAGAGCCATTTTTCTGTGTGCCAGAGCTGTGCCATCATCGGAGGGATCCCCTCTCAGGTGTCATGCCTTATTTCAGAAGCAATCAAGAGCTCATTACCGCATATTCACAAATACATCTCCCAGAGGGATCATTAATCTACTGACAGATGTGACGATTCCAAACTAGCATCGGACCCCACATAATCTGACCCTGAAAGCCTCAAAGCCCCTCCCCCGTACCGCCCGCCCCGCCCCCACTGCGCCGTAATAATCCCACACAATCTCCTTAATCTGTCAATTATTCAGCTCATGCATATATTAGCAATCAGCCAGTGGTGAAAGTGTTCCTGTGTGTAGAAGGGCATACTTTAATCCTAATTACACTTCCTCAGTTTTCAGGGGATGTGGTGGCTCCTGGATGCTGTTGACTGTGAGCTGCATGGAAGATTACAGTTCCGTTATCAGCAGCTCCTGTTCGGTTTGAGCTGAATCAGCCTCCATCACTGCTGATGAGCAGATCGACTCAGTCCCCCGTCAGAGAAACCTCAGCCGCTCATTTTATTTCCCCTCCTCATTTCTTTTTTTTTTTTTTTAATTTGGCGTCTCCAATCCCACCCGAATCTGGAATGCCCAGTTGGTGAACTATGTACAAGGCTTGCTCGTTTGCGACCCCTTGTTGCCAATTCAGGAGAGTGAAGACAGTTCACGGCTCTCCTCCGAAGCACGCGCCTGTCAGCCACTGCTTCTTATACACTCATTGGTTGAATCTTCGCAAGTTCAGAACGAGGGCGGAGGATACCCGGACATGACCAGGCTTAGAATCTTCCTGACGAGCGCCCGTCTGGCCAACAGGAGGCACTTGAGCAACGAACAAAGCTATTTATTTTTATTTCCCTTTCCCAGCAGTCCCTTCCCAATTTGCATCCCTGTAGCGCAATGGCCAATTGTGCGCTACTCTAAAAAAGCTGCCGACCACTGCCGGTTGGTACGACCGGGGCTCAAACCCGCGACATGATAGTCAGTTCTGCACTGCAACGCAGTGCTTTAACCGAGTGAGCTACCCGGCAGCCCCCTGCTCATTTCTAATGAATAACACATCCTTCCCTCCATGATTGTGACAGCGCCAGAGCACAGGTCACATTCGATCAATGCTGTAGCTTCATCATCAAATATTGCGTTTGTCAGGTCTGACTTCTGACTGTTCATAAGGGAAAATGACCCCCTTTCTCTCTCTCTCTCTCTCTCACCACATAAAGGTGAATTAAAAGGGTCCTTGCAAACTCCATCTGAATAATAATTAAAACAGGTTCAATCACAGTGCCTAAACAAATTTTCACCATTTAAACAGCATCAAAACCCCTATAGGTTTAGAAAAAAATTCAAGATTTTAAAATAAAGCGCTGGTAGGACCTAACTAATTATAAACTCAGGACTCTTGCTTTTCTTGATTGTGGGCAAACATTCTTTGGCTTAATTTCTGTCATACAAGCAGATGAAGCCAACATCTGACCATCATTTAAGGAAAATGACCCTCAAACTCTCGTCCATACACTGTCCCCACGCCTCAGTCTCTGTCCAACTCAATCCAGCCATGATTCTCTTACCCATTTCATCCAATCCCAGCCATGACATCCCGGTCAGATAAACTTCACCCTTGTTTTCTCAGACACCTGATGAGATGAGCTTTCTGCAGCGATGGTAGCAGCACTTCAGTGGTGCTCCGAAGCCCAGTGACCCTCTGGTGTGGATCTGCTCCAGCGAGCTCTCCGAGAGCAAAGGGGCCCAACACAAGTGCTGCTGTGTTCCGACGTTAACATGTGACGGTGCCACAGCCTGGCACCCTGCCAAACCGCCACCCCCCTCTGGAGGCCAGTACCCAAACCCTCCCAGTCCCCAAACACAACCCACTTGTCTTTCACCCCCTTTCATGCACGGCACAAAGGACACCTCGGCTGAGGGGGCCCTCGGAACACGCCGGGCTCTTGTCAGTGTGCCCAGGGTACCTTGTCTGGAGGTGGAGGTGGGACGGACGGATGGAGGGATGTAGGGATGAAGAGGTAGATGGAGTGGTAGAGGGCAGGGAAGGCAGTAGGGCACGTGATTGTGCCACTAAGAGCACTGTCACCAGCAGCTGCGATGGAGGGGGATGAATTTTAATGGTGGGCTTTGAGTGTGGGGCCGACCGGCTTTCATTTACATGAGAAGCACCTCCGCCGCCACGACAGCAGGCCCTGAGAGAGTCCCCGATTATCCCTGCCCAAGATGCATTGTGGATCTCGTGACAGTGAAGCCTCATGGGTACCCTACTGTGAACACAGACACGTGTGAGCAAATTTAGAGACGCACAGGATGTGATGACCAGGGAGAACAGTCTCCATGTGGCTCTTGTTGCTGCTGCTGGCAGAACATATAATGAACAGATATGGGTGACTTAACAACTAGCTCATTTTCAATCACATGATGACTATCACAGAGAAATACAGTACATAATCTAACATTGGTAAATCTATTCACAACAACACTGCTTCACCGGTTTGTGTTTTACAAGGATAGAGTGCATGTATGCTTCTCTCCGTTATCACTCTATAAGATGATATAAAGCTCCATGAGCCTGTGTATCAGGCATTAAGGAAGTGAACAATCGCTCCGTCAGCAGTGCAGATAACGCAGCTCTGTATTACTGGGGAAAAACTGCAGCTTTTCCAGGCCAGTCTTCGTGGCTTCCCTGAAAACTCAGAAAAATATAGGATATGTTTTCAGGAAGAAATGTGCAAATAGTGATTACACCGTCAGACCTGTGCCCTTGGTATGGCTTTGAAATCTTGACGGACGATGTTTCCAAATGTTGTCGCTGCACGCCGTGCAGAGCAGGAAACCCAGCAGTGCATTAAGGTCATATATCTGAGGCCTAAGGCTAACAGGCTTATGCACTGATGTGCCTGTAATGTACGTCACATGGTTAATGTAACCCCCACAGGACTATAAAAGAGTTAATTGTGTTCTGTGCAGTTATCAGTGACGTTAGTTTAATGTTTGGCAGGAAAACTGCCCCCCTGTGGCTCCCTTCATTAAAGACAAATGTTATTGCTTCCCCCATGAATGCATTCAGTCTGTTGCCGAACACCTTTTTTTTTCTTTTTTTAAAAACATTTTCAGGCAAGACATTTGGGAATGACTTTTGTTTGTTGCTCATATTATCAGAACTTGGATTTCGTGCATTTAAAAATCATAATGCATGTTGGAACTTTACCAGAAATTAGCCATTTCATTTACTCTAGCATCCCCCACATAAATCCACAGTCATACACAAAACCCAAAACTAGGCCTACGCTGTCGGCGGCCGACAGCAAGGGGTATATCAGATTCCCCTTTACAAGACCTACAACATGAGGCAAATTTGAGGTCTGTGTAAGTAATTGTTCCAGAGATATGGTTAAAAAACAGATTTTTTCAATATATAGCGCCACCTGGTGGCAAACCTAGGAGTGCATACTTGCCCAAAAACTACTCAGTTCATCCTCTATACCATATCTACCCATATGCTAAAAATGAGAAGCAAATGTAAAGTATTTTATGAGTTATCGCGCTAACGGCTAAAATCTGAGGACGCGGCGGCGGGTGGGGCGAAACCATGATATCCCCGAAACTCGTATTTCGAGGATATAATTATATACAGTAACTGTGATTCACAGCATCCATAATTCACTGAAAACCTGACATTATTTGTCTCTACTTCTTTGTTCAATTTTCTACATGCTAAACTCTGCTGTAGCTGTCTCACACACGGGACTCACTCATGATCCAAACTTCCAAACTTCTCCATTGTCATGCCATGCCTGCAATGGTCCACGTCTCCAGAATTCCGAGGAACCGGCCTACTCCCGCCATTATCACTCATCAGCTCCACTTATCTTCAATTAATCTATTATGATTGTAACTGCATGAAAACCCTGACTTCGCACCATTACGGTGCAAAGTCTTGTAAAGCTCATGTCTTGTATAGGTTTTTGCCGTAGCGTTTTCTCATATTGTAATGTAAACCACTATATATAGCTGACTTTGTTATATCAGCTCATTGTTTGTTCTATTTTGGGAACTGTGTTTCCGATTTGCTTTGTACTCGCCTTTTCACCCTTTGTGGCTTTACTAAAAAGGTAAATAAAGCCAAGTATTTCTTTGCATTTTGATCCTGTCTTCCTTTTTTGCTATTTTTTCGTGCATGAACTTATGTGCACAGAGAAACCATTACATCCATCTATGTGTAGTTTTTGAGTTAGTTATTTCCAGCGCAGTCAGTGTGACCAGCATTTCCCTGTTACATGTGCACATGCCTTTCGGCGCTGAGTTTTCACAGCCATGTTAGGTATTATAATCTCTTGAGACACCCCATTCAATTTTTTAAAATTTAACGAAGAGCCAAGTTTAGTTAAATTTGTTTATTCTTGTTGCCCTTAAATTGTGAATATGATAGAAATGGCTTCCTTGCATTAGCTTTCACTGGTGTTATTAGAAAAAAAACATAATATGAAAATTATTAGGCCACCTTGGGATTGAAAAACTGCTACAGTAGTATGTGCACTAAAGTGAGGAATGCTGGATCCTCAGAGCCAGGACAACATTGAAATATCAAACGATTTGACAGTTTGCCCACAGCACTTATCAGCTTCTGTTTTATAAGCACATAATCATAATCAAATCACCTCGGGGACAGACAGCAGGCGCGGACTGAGGGCATGTGACCATCTCTCCCAGTGGCTGAAAGCTGATTCGCAGCATTGGAATGGATATGGAAACACTGGCCTATTGTATTCAAAGGACTACTGCTCTGTACGAGAGATGTACAGCCAAACGACGCGCTGCTGAGCACAAACTAGGTTTGCCTAGGTATTTTTCAATGAGGATTGCCTATGTATTTGAAAAACACTGCAGAGGAGCATTTAACATATGCTAGTCCTCCCTCTGCATGAGTCCAACTTACAAATGGTTTACATCATGAACATCACTGAGGATAGGTACAATGTAGTACAATAAATGCCAGAAATCATTCATGCAGTTTACATATTTTATATTCAGTGATGTCACCCTCTTTTCTTAAATACAGGGAACTTTGTCTCAGAAATAGGGATCCAATTGGCTGGGTGGCAGCCATTGCGTTGCCCTAGTGATTAACCTCCCCTTTGCCCCAAAGGTGGGCTCTTTGCGCCAATGCAGCTGGGTCTCAAATCCCGACCTCCGACTGGGTTTTGGCCGACAGAACACAGTGACGACAGGTCGCCGACGGAATGAAAAGGGTCGCCAGGCCTGATCAAACCCGTGTCATCAGCCGTCTCCCCTCTCCCACGAGAAATTGAGCACCGTCTGTCCGGCACCCTACTGTCACCTGATTCCCAGCGCCCAGGGTCAACCAGACCCATAACCCCTTCCCCCGGTCTTTCATGTCCAGAGATTTGGAACTGCTATCCGTCAGGACATTTCAACCTTTCTGTAGGAAATCACCATACCACACCCCAGCGATAAGACAGGGGATACCTGTGATGAGACAGGGATGTCTAGGAGAGAATTCCCTCTGTTGAAGCCTTCAAAGACATACCCAAAGACATTTAACACTCTGTGACACGACCCAGGAAGTATTGGGGGAAAGTGTGGAGCTTCCGTCCGCCCTCCAATCTCATAATTCATAGCATGGAGCCGTCTCTATCGCCACTCAGAATGATGAGGAGAGAAACCTGGAACACTCAACAGCAATGATAATTTGGGCTAGTAAAGAGTGTAGATGGTAACCCCAAATGCTCAAAAGGTTTGTATTACATGTTGTCAGTATATAATGTTGCTATGGAGCCGCGAAAAGCGTTGTGTCTGCCTAGTAGCCTTTACGTCAATGCCACAGCATACAGTTTGAGAACCATAGCAAAAAGTATGAATTCAAACACACTAGCCTACATGTGCGTAAGTGTTTTTGAAGGATGTTGTACTCCTATGAGCACAGTAAGTTCTTATCATCGCTGCATGACCACCAGAATAATTGACTAAACTCACATTCATTCACGCTGATGAATGGAACTGAAGAAAACCAAGTGTGGCTTGAATCGGCGCAGAATCAAGTACGCATGTATCAGACTTCTGCAAATCTGGGGTTATCTTCCACTCATGGCCGTAACAAATGGCGCTTTATACCATTTTTCTACCGCATGGCTGAAACTTATTACCCCAGCAGAGCAGGGACACCAAGTCTTAGGATGCAGTTTTTCCTCAGTTAAGCAGGATACAGTAGAGATGGGACCCAGCTGTCTCATTGTGCCCATTTTCCTACACAGGGCTGGGACCAGCATGACTTGTTCACCGCAGGCATTGTGTAGATTTCCATGATCACTTCCAATGTGCTGACCAGCGTTAGCTTGACCCACAGACGCCAGTAGTGCCGGCCTGCATACAACTGGCCTGAATCTGGAAGCTGTATGATCACATGACCTCTGCAAACCAGCATAGCCCTGACTCCAGTGCTGCACTGAAAGGAGTACGATTGCATGCTGTGTCCATAATGGGACATAGAAATAAAGAGGTTCTGGCATACGCTGAAAAGGCTATTTATTTCCTACACAGCCTGAAAGGAGCATATATTAAACAGATAAAACTCACAAGTTTTCATTTATTTTTTTTTGGAAATGCAAGGAAAATATCATCATGACATCATTTGTGATTTCAGATTGGACTTTGGTTGCCGTGAAATGCCTATTTCTATATATTAATGTCAATGATGAGACTGTAACTTTGTTCCAACAATCAATCAAGGGGTCTCTCTCTTTTTCTCTCCCTCTCTCTCATACACACACACACACACACACACACACACACACACACACACACACTTGCATGCACAGACGCACACACACACACGCGCGCACTCACACAGACACACACACACATGCATGCACTTGTATGCACAGACACACGCAATCACTCTGTGTGTAAACACAGCTAGAGAGCAAGACATGACAATTCCTGATACATTAAAAAGCACTCACTGGAAAGAAAGGAGGAATGAACGAAAGAAAGAAAAATGGGAAAACACTCCACAATCTGGTTCTTAACTCACCCTTCTCCGCTTAAAATTGGAACTATTCCGCCCCCTAACGGGTGAACTAAAACAATTTTCCCAGTTGGCCTCGTGCCCAAAACCTGATAATCGAATTATGCATTTTCTCGAATCTACCACACGCGGAGGCGCGCATATTTATTAATAATTGGGCTCCCGACTCTGCGTCCAGGTGCAATATTTGAGCCCCCTGTTCTGAACTGAACTGAAGGGAGATTAGCTGTTTCGTGACCACCACGGGGTTTTTTTTCTCGATACTAACCTCACATATTCTACGTTTTAAAAACGTTTCTTTTTTATGGGTTTTATTCAAACAAGAAAGACGTTGCAAATTAACATTAGTAGAAGCAACTGACAAACTCCGTCTCCTATGTTACATGGTCGAAGGCAAACGCCTAAACTAAATGCAATACAACAATTCCAGCGATGCATCTACTTGTCCCGCGAAAATCCAATGCTAAATACAAATTGGCTGAGTAATGATGTCTGAGTACAAAGCCATGCGCCCTTACTTTTCGGAGTTTTGTGTCCCTTACAAATATGGCTTCCCAAACAAGTAAAAGCGGAAACGCTTTAAAGGAAATTGCGCAGCTGTCTGTTGTCATGTGATCCGGTCAATCGTATTGTCATATCCATGGAGGCTGGAAGAGCCGGGGAGAGCTGTAAACAACGCAAATATCACAGAAATAAATCTATTTTGTTTTTAAGAAACTAAGCAAAGTGTGATGGCAAAATTTATTGAGTCGGAACAGAATGTGTTCCGATAGTTTAATGCAGAAGCTTCCAACCAGTGACTTCAGAGACCCGCTGTAGCTGTAGCTGTAGCTGGAGGCCCCCATCGCAGGGGTGGTGGCAGCGGACATTCAGCTAACATTACCCGAACAGCAGAGCCAGAGCTGTCAATCCATCCGTTTGTTTACATTTTATCTTCACATAATAAATTATTAAATCCGCGCAACCACTTTCTGAATTGCACCATGCAGGGGGAAACTGCTGCAATCCGAATATCTGAAAGCGAAGGAAAACTGGATGTTTATCGGACCCCGGGCACTGGGAGGGGAAGCTCAAAGAGCTGGCAGTACAGGTATGATGGAGAATTTAACTGCATGGTCAGTTGGTGGTGGTTAAGTTAGTTAACGGTAGCTGTCTATTTGATAAATGGAGCTTCCTGGTTATTTGCATGGTAGATGTCGGCTTTGCACCAGCCAGCCAGCTAATGATAACAAAGGAAAGAGAGAACATCATCCATCATAACAGCCAAAGTTACTTATCGGATTTATCCCGTATGATTTGTTATGTTAGTCAATACATTACCAAATGCGTGGAGCGACTAGTTTACTCTGGGTTGTTGTGTTTATTTTAGTTGGGCAGTTTCCGGGCTGCCCGTCCACATGACCCTTGTTCGTCGAGTAAAGTCCCTCATTTCGGCGGATCTGAGCCTCTGAATGTGACCTCGGTTCTGGTCAAATGGCAGAAGTAGCGACCGTTTTACTCTGACGTTAATCGTGGCTCAGACGGGCAGGTATTATAAGATTGTCAAAACAAATCTGGTTTTTATGGAAATGGCGCAACATTGAAACGTTCCTGTGTGACTCAACCTGGCTGTAAATCAAACGGCGTCTCTCGGCTCGACTGAGACGCGCTGGGTTTTCACATTTATGGCCTTATAACCCCGATATCTTCTGCTTGCCTCACACATCTGGTAAGCGTTGTTTGCGTTGTTTAAAGAAACGTTAGTTATATGTTCTTCATATTTTGCGGTTTGATGAATGGTTAGTATTTCACTCGCCGTTTGAGCAACCAGAAGGCATAATGTCGGTCAAATCAGAGATAAAAAATCTAATAAACCGGAATAATCTAACAAACGTTCTCAACAAAGAGCGTCATTAAGCACATTACTTGTCTGCTGTCAAAGTTTGGGTAAATGAATTCTATCCAACCAGCTATGAGGGCTTTTGTGTGTTGGCTCATAATTTGAGTGCACGACTTCGTTTTAAGCTGATTTAATATCTGAAAACATGATCGCGACATGCATTTACTGCAGCAATAAAAGCTCCTGTAAGGTTTGGTTTCATTTCATACTTTTCATGCGGTTATACTGATTTTATGTAAGACTTGGCAGGGAACCTATTAGCTCGACCTGTTTGTTCTGTTCTATGTAGGGCAAATTACACGGCTTTCAATTAGCATAATGGGCATGTCAAAGTTATTATTTTTATGGGAGTTTAAATCTTTTTTTGTCTTCAATAGTTAAAAACGGGTTCTCTGTATATATATTTTTTTCTGTCCAACAGATTAACTGCTTGGAATCAGCTACAATAAAATGTTTGTTTTGGAACTCATTAAATGGGATGTAAATATCTAACAACCTTCTTTCAGATTTTCTTTCCGCGTTTTATAATTTTGAGTTGTTGAGTTATGCTTGAGTTATGCAGGTTCATTGAAATTGAGATTGTTTGTAGACCTAACTACACTGCCCAACATTGCACTCATGGTCCCCAACATTGCCGAGTTACAGGCACAGTTCTATTGAGGTTACATGTCCCTTTAGATGGCCAGCTCTAGCATGGTTGGTCCCAGCTGTGGACGATATGTCCTGGAGAAAGCGCTTGTGTCAATGACTTTTGACATCTGATGTGAAATTATGTGTCCACACCCAGAATTTGGTCCATTTGTGCAGTTATTCAAATCCCCCTGGGGATAGTGCACATACAGTTTGGTCTGCATTTATACAGCGCTTGCTAGTCACATGACATGAAATTGTCACATGACACTGAGCCAAAGCACTTTACAGTTATGCCTCTCATTAACCCTGATGGCGGAGGCTGCACATCAGGAGCAGTGTGGGGCTCAGTGTCTTGCTCAAGGACACTTTGACACATTCTCTGGAGGAGCTGGGGATCGAACCAGGAACCCTCTGATTCCTACCTCCTGAGCCATGCCGCCCCACGCCCCTGAGTCTGTCCATATTCTTCAGCTGTAGGTTTCAGGTGTTATATTAATTCAACCAGTACCTACAGCAGTGACATAAAGTGAGAGAAATTGTTGATATGATTTCACAGTTCCCTAGCGTCACCTCACCAAACATTCAGTCATCCAGTTAGTCTGTGTTTCAATGATGAAGGGGTGTAACATTTATCACCTTTAAGCAAGTTCTCACTTTTATTTTATTTTATTTTTTCAATTTAAGTGTTGCCTGTGTTTTTGAGTGTTCCGCTCTTTTGATAAAACTGCACAGATCAGTATATGCTGTAGTCCAGGTTCTGGTGATGTTTTTTGTTGGTGCAGACAGTTCCTGTACTGGTAGACCTATGTGGTCTCACTAGACCAGCTGAATCCAGCTTGTTGAACTCCAACGTAATCATTTTTTCTGACTTCTGAGGTTTTTTTTTTTTTTTTAGTGGCATTGAGTACTTCCACTAATTTAAAATATGTATTCTGTACTTAGAAAATGTCCTAAGGAAACTTAGATGTTTGAGCAACTTTTTTCTAGCTGTGTCTATTATTAATTTGATTTGTAAACAACTGTTTTTGGGTTTCACACATTAACATCAGGGTTTTCATTTCTGACTAAATGTAGCGATCACATGGAAAACATTGCCGGTTATCTGATGAAGTACACCAACCTGGTGACGGGATGGCAGTACCGGTGAGTGGGACCCTGCAAAAACACGAACAAATCAATACTCACTTAGTGCTGATCCATTTCCTGCTGTGCGGCCGCTCGAAGCTCCAGCTTTAAGTGCTGCTGCATCGACTGTCTGATTCATTTCACTATGTGCAGAGCCATTTTGGCTTGAGGCCACACAACAAATTCAGTCGCAGTTAGAACATGCTGTGAAAGCTCTTTGTGTTTTTCCCAAACATATGATATATTATCATTTTACTCGGTGATAGACGTTTGTTTAAAAT
Organism: Gymnothorax javanicus; assembly: GCA_029692085.1. NCBI lineage: Eukaryota > Metazoa > Chordata > Actinopteri > Anguilliformes > Muraenidae > Gymnothorax > Gymnothorax javanicus. The sequence continues at coordinate 2,284,120 of CM056205.1, read as the reverse complement.
AAATATTTGAAAGTGTTTTATTCCATGCTAATCTGTTCCTGAGGATGAGGTGGAGGAACTTGAATTTAGGTCAGAAGAGGGCAAAGAACACACGTGTGTTGCCTGTATTTGACTTAAACGCTGTCTGACCTGAAGGGTCACTATACCTATAGGACTGTACCATTGCAGCCTAACTCAAGGGCAGCATACAGCACCAGTCAAATGTTTGGACACACTTTGCTAATGTCTCAGCACTCGGATTTTAGAGAAATTTAAATGGCTCTACATAATCTCAAATGGAATCTTGTGAGAGGTTAACAGTCAGAAGTTAAAAGAGAATAATTAATTTGTTTGAATAGTGTCCAAAATTTTGGAATTCTCAAGGAAGCCATATTTTGCAAAGTAAACAGACAAATACGCTCCTTCCATTTTCCAACAGCCGACTTAAAGTCAAGCTGTTTTGGGACTTATTGGGCAAAAAGGTCAATGAAAAGCAAACCACAGGTGCAGCACATCTTTGGGAAGTTAGACAGCCATGCAGCTGCAAACTCGTTGTAGTCATATGACTGTGCTTGTGGGGGAAAACAATTGCGACTATGCTCAGCAAATATGACAATGAACGCTGGTGAGTTTGATGGATTTAAGAATTAGGTTTTTTTTTTTTTTTTTTTGCAAAATAAAGGGTGCTTCTTTCTTTATTTAACATGTATTGTAAGAAAAATGTGGGTTTGTCCAAACTTTTGACTGGTACTGTAAGTTCGCAGCCCGTCTTGATACATTTCATTAGTGAGCTGCAGGCCCATCCAACTGCATGGCAAAGAAAAAAGTTCAGTATGGGAAGAAATGCTGCCCACGCACTGCCACTGTTTATTTTACTGTTATGTTGATTGCGCAATTCGATCATTACCCTTGAGTGCTTGCGCTCGAGATCATTCCACAGTGAAAGCTGTTCGTACTTCGAGTTTTTTTCCAGATCTGCTCCTCGGAGAGCAGGTCCTGTCGGTATATAGAGCTCATGTGATGGAGATCAGGAAGGAGTAGTTACCGGCGGTACAGGAAAAACATAATCACCCTCTGGCAGATTCTGAACCTTGCAGCGTCAGTTTCAGAGTAATGTTTTGCCTGCAGTACAGGAAACTTTAAAAGCCCCAGGTCTTAGTGCCGCTGGCTCTGCTGTGTTCTGCGGTTACTCTGTTCTTGCTCGATGGATTAAACAGTTTATTTTGCTCTTAAGTGGCCTCACCTGGAGGGTCAGAGTACATTGGAATATCGCAGCCTTCACTATGGCTCCCAGAGCTCAGATACAGGTGTGGGGCAGCGTGCTGTAGGCTCCTAGTCCACTGCAGTTTTAGCCTGTCATGGTCTCACTATGGACTGGTTTGTCTTGTTTTTTTTTTTTAATGTACCCAGATTTTAGGGATTATGGGTAAGCATTCTCCATTAAGTTATATCAGTTACATCTGTGGGTAAAGTGTTACTTGAATGCTTATTTTTGTTCATAGATTAGAGTTGTTAGCACTCTTGGCTGCACTTGCATTTAGTACATAAAACTAAAAGCGATCCCTGGGGTTCATTTTACTGTAATATCTGGCATGAGATGATGTATAATATACACATTTTAATTGCAAAAATAACCGGCATTGTGTCTCAGGAGAAGAGGCCGAAGGCTGTTTAACGCTCCAATGTCGGTGTTGCATGTCTGCATTCCTCCTCGGCGAGCCTGAGCATGTTGGCGCTTCAGGTGGTTGTTCGGTAGTCTTTCGTGGGAGGTCTAAATGGTGCTTCCCCCCTCCCCCCCCGCAGGTTCTTTGTGCTGAATAACGAGGCGGGGGTGCTGGAGTACTTCGTTAACGAGCAGTCCCGTCCCCAGAAGCCTCGCGGCACGTTGCCCCTGGCCGGAGCCGTCATCTCCCCCAGCGACGAGGACTCGCACACCTTCACCGTCAACGCCATCAGCGGGGAGCAGTACAAGCTGAGAGGTGAAGGGTCAAATCCGCCGCGTGTTATTCATGCCGCGCAGGGCTTCCCAAATCACGGCCCTCGAGGGCCCAGATCTGCTGGACTTCCACCCTCCCTTTACCTGGGAGTCAGGTGTGATGACGGTCTGGCCAATCAGTGGCAATAATTGTTCACCTGATTGCCTGGAAGGAGTGAAAACCAGAGCTGGAATTGGACTTTAGGGCCAGATTTGGGGAGCTCTGTTAGGCCTGTTAAAGCACACACAGTGATGAAGCAAGTAATGCTTCCAGTTTGTGTGCTGCGCTGTAAGAATTTTAGAATTTATCACGCTGAGCCTCGCTGGGCTTCTCAGCAGATGTCCTGACTATTTTAAACCAGCATCTCCTCCTTTTTGGCTTTGATTTTGACATGTTTCCAAAGCCTTCCTCTCACACAGACTCAAACTTAAGTCTCGTTTCAGTTATCTTTGCAGCACAGTTTCTTGTGCTGCTTCTGAAATATACCAGTGTTGACTGAGGCAGAAATAAACTGCAGTCAAGTCTCGTCTGATTTTTCTGCTTATTTGTTTGACTTACATGCTTCATCCGAGAGACTCGAGGAGGCCATCATAGCAAGTTACAAATACAGTCACGTACTAGATCACCTCTGCTTTTGTGCAGAATATCAAGTAACAAAGGGGAGATTTATGATCCAATGGTTCTAAATCTCAACATATGAATATTAACTATTTACCTGCAAGAACATAGTTTGTGTGTATAAGCAGAGCACTAAATGCCGATCTGCAGCATCACACTCAGTTTTGTTCCGCAAAGAGGTTTCCATGTAGTGGTACCGTGGTGTCATGGGAGTTGTAGTCCTAAGAGGTTTGTTCCACAGCCGCCGATGCGAAAGAGAGGCAACACTGGGTGAGCCGACTGCAGATCTGTACGCAGCATCACACGGAGGCGCTGGGGAAGGTGAGCGTTTGTGCGTCCCCTCGCTAACCCTGCTCTCCCACACCGCACTAGTATTCACTGATCCGGCTTATGGTGTCCGCAAGGCTGCACTTGCTGGAATTGTCATCGACAGGCCAGTAGGGGTCAGCCTTGTATATGAACTAAACACTATAATGTGCGAGTGTGTCTGTGGTTTGATTGATGTTGACCGGCAGAGCCTTTTCCTCCTGAAATCCTTACTGATTGGTTCGTGGTCCTCAGCTTCAGGAAATCGACATCTTGGCCATCCAAGATGAACACTGACCATGATTTTAGAACTCCCAATCAGAAGAGACTGGCAGTTTGCGGAACATTAAATGTAATATTGGCCTTTTTTTGAAATGTTACCTGATTCTGGCCTCTGTTAGTGAAGTAAGGCAGCAGGCAGTCAGAAAAGGAGCTGCTACAGCAATCTTGCTTTATTGGACTTATTTGGAGCGATTGCTTTTATGATCCGTGTACAGCTGTGTTGTAGATCCGGCAGTCTGATAGACAGACTTGGCTCAACCGCTTGCTTCTGGGTCACTGTTGGTAATTCCTTTCATCAAAATGTTGAAGGTTTTTTTTTATTTTTACTATTTCGGTTGGAGATCTATCTATTGCGGCGACCTATTGAGCAGTTGGGCAGCATTCCAAAGAGAAAGATTGAATTACCTACAAATAATGCTCTAGAGCAAGTTCCTTTAACCCTGGGCTGCAAAACATTCCTTTTTTGTTTTTTAAAGTAATTCCATGGGTTCAGTTTTTTATTCCCCTAATTGAAGCTTTGAGCGAAGTGAATTTGACCTAATTCAATTCTGCAATGTCCTCCATTTTAAGAACTTTCACATCCCGTGAATCACATGCTGTGCTACCAACATCACTGTCCTCTACTGACCTGAGGTGTGTGTGATCCGAGGTCTGATCAGGATTATCCCCCTGCAAAACTGCCCGTCTCTCCGCAAACTGATTAGTAAATGTAGCTCTGAAACAAGTCGATTTCTGTGTTCCAATCTTTAAGGAGAGGTCGAACCCAGTGGGAAAAAAAATAGCCAAAATCCTACGAGATGATATAAATGGCCCTTTCATGGGCAAGTGCCCTGTTTAGCAAGAAAATAAATCAAGAAATTGAAATAACCTTCTTGAAAACAAAAATGCTGAATTTCCTTTTTATTGTTATCAGCTCCGTGTAATTCTTTTTGGGCCATCCTCTCACAGAATTTCTGTTAATTTGCTTTAAAATTGAAATCGGGAGGAGAGCAAAAAAGGTTTCTGAAGATGGCTTTGTTACCATTGTACCATCTGATATACTTTTGCCGCTGATTAAATTTTTTTGGTTGAAAATCTCCAACCCACCCCTTCCGCATCAATGCGGGATGCAATGGGTTAAGTAAAACTGATTCCTTTATAACATTTTGGAGCCTTCTACCTTTCCTTAACAAAATTAAGGACTGATTGCTTATAGAGTATATGTGAGAGTAATTATCACATGAATAATGCGATTGAGACGTCTCTCAGATTTTGTTGAGCATAGTGTCTAACCCCATTAAAAATCAAAACTAACTCTGTGTGTGTATTTGTCTGTGCATGTTTGCGTCTGTATGTGGTGTTTGCCTGTGTTTGCATGTCCCTGTGTGCATGTTAATGTGTGTGTGCTGTGTTGTATGGCATGTGGCATGTACATGCTGTAATATGTGGTATGTGTTGTGTGTGTTGTATTGTGGGGTATGCTGCACGTGTGCATTTTGTATTGTGTTGCGGTTTGTGTTGCATTGTGTGCTATATGAGGTGCGTATTGTATGTGTGTGTGTTGTATTGCATGGTATGCGGGATGTGTGTGTGGTATTGTGATGTACGTGTGTATTGTATTGTGTGGTATGTGTGGTGTGTGTTGTATTGTGTCGTATGTTTTGGGTGGTGTATGGTATATGTGGTACATGCATTGTACGTTATGTGGCGCGTTTATGTTGTATGGTATATGCTGTGCATGTTGTACTGTGTGGTATATGTGGTGTGTGTTGTATTGTGTCGTATGTTTTGGGTGGTGTATGGTATATGTGGTACATGCATTGTACGTTATGTGGCGCGTTTATGTTGTACGGCATGTGGTGCTTGTATGGCACGGTACGCGGTGCGTGTGGGATGTGTGTGTTATGTGGTGTGTGGGATGTGTGTGTTTGTTGTATGGTATGTGGGATGTGTGTTTTGTATGGTGTGTGGGATGTGTGTGTGTTAAATGGTGTGTGATGTGTGAGTGTGTTGTATGGTATGTGGGATGTGTGTGTTATATGGTGTGTGGGATGTGTGTGTTATGTGGTGTGTGGGATATGTGTGTGTGTTGTATGATATGTGGGATGTGTGTGTTATATGGTGTGTGGGGTGTGTGTGTGTGTGTTGTATGGTATGTGGGATGTGTGTGTTGTATGGTGTGCGGGATGTGTGTGTTATATGGTGTGTGATGTGTGTGTGTGTGTGTGTGTGTGTGTGTGTGTGTTGTGCGGTATGCGGCGCGCGTGAGTAGAGTAATCCCCCCCTGAAGTCCCGTAGCGTCTCCATGGCCTCGCAGGGTAGCGGCAGCTCTCCGGTGTCTCAGCGGCGCTCCAGTCAAAACCCCGCCTCCTTCTTCAGCCTATCACAGCACAGCACCGGCTCCTCCCTCTACACCAGCAAAAGGTCTCTGCTTCCTGATCACCTGGTGGACGCTCGCGAGGTGAGCTGCGTTCCGACGCCGGGTCCGAGCAGGACGTCCTCCATACCGAGCGGTGGTTTATCCTAACAAACCTGTGCCCACATTTTATGGAAGAATTTAATGCAGGTCTGACAGAGATTAACAGCCCTTCTGTAAAGTGTTCGGATGGTTGTGTAAAGCCCTCAGCTCACCTCATGACTCAGGAGAGTTCCTTTCACTGCTAGCACCTAAAAACCGAGAAAATGCACCTTTTTCCGAGAAATTCCTACAAAAACTTTGAATACACCAAGGTTTACTGAAGATTTGAGGCCAACTCTGTAAACCTCTGAAAAATTTTACCGAGGTATCCCGAAGTCTGTCCGGTTTGCTTAAGTTTGGACAACACCTCGATGTTCACTCTCTCAAGGTGCCCTCTATTAAAAATTACATTGTGTATCTGAATTGTTTGTAAATTGGTGCTTTTGCAGATTGAATATATTCTGAACACTGAACGTGTTTTTGTTGTTCCTAATATATTGGTGGTGGTCTGCCCTTTGCCAGTTCCTGTATGCAGCACAGACACAGCAGGCTGAACTACAGTACTGGCCATTCCAAAGTTCCCACGAAATTCGGTGAATATTCGTGTTTTTTCATGCATCTGAAAATTTTTCGGTCTACCTCGGTAAAAATTTTCCGACGTTAACCGAGTTGGCCTCAAATCTTCAGTAAACCTCGGCATATTCTAGGTTTTTGTAGGAATTTCTCGGAAAAAGGTGCTCTTTCTCGGTTTTTAGGTGCTAGTAGTGTTTGTGGTAATGCAGTGTGTAAGTGCTGTCATCAGCAGTAACTATAATGCAGCTTTACTCCTGTCTGCAGCTGCTGATTGGCTCACCCTGTTAAGGCCCTGTTCGGGATGCGCCCCGCGACTCAGTACTGCAGCCCCACTGGGGCCTGCGCTATTAGCCGTAGCAGCGTCCTGTGATCTCCGTCTGTATCTGCTATCATTTTTAGCCAGTCGAGTGTTCATTTGATTGTTGTTGATTGGCTGCTGGATGTGGAGTGCTGACCTTTGACTAGTGTCTCTGAGAGACTAACTGAGCCTAAAGTGTCCTGTGTTTTTCAGTTCTGGGTTACACCAGCCTAGTCATCTGAGCGTGTCTGAACCGGAGTTTATTTTAACTTTGCTTAGATTTAGACAATTGGTCAGAGCTTTCTAACAAATTCACCTGGACAAAACCATAGTTCTCCCGATGGTCATTGAAGTTTAATAATTAGTTGTTGGATAGATTTTGGGGTTTTAGCGGCACGCGAGCAGGGGTTCCAGACACCAAGAACAACACAGTCTCAAAGAAGCATGACGGGGGGTAAAATTGCTCCTGTGCAAATCCATGAGCGCTGCAGGCTGTGTGACTGTGCTGAATATAAGCATTAATGACACAGGCCGTTGCTCACAGTCTCTGGGGGCCCTGCTAGGAAATATTTTTCTGCTACAAATAAATGTTTTATTGTCAGTTCTTGACTCGGTGGTTTAAAATGGCTCAGGTTTAAACAGGCGTACAGTAGCTGGGTGTTTCGCTGAGCCTTCATTGGCTCTGAGACTCAGGTGACCTGTTGTGGGAATCCTATTGGCGAAGTTAGTGTGCCCCTCTTCCTGATCCCCCAGTCTGCAGCTATCACCTCTTACTGTCCCCCATAATCCCCTGTGTGCGCTCTAAACAGGAGTCATCGCCACCTACTGTCCCCTACAGCCCACACTGCTCTGGACCTGTGTTTGTCTCTTCCAAAAATAAAACAATACCAAGCATTTTACTCTTGTGTTAACACTTTAAACACACTTCTATTAGCTTTGTTCTCAGGAAAAAAGTATGACTGATGTGAGAGAATGTTGACCCCGTGGACTAATCAGAGGCAGATTTTTTTTCATTTATTAATTTTTATTTTTTGAGGACAGAGGTAATGCAAATGTGATTTAAAGGTGCAGTCAGCGATGCGGGAGAAAGAGTAGAGAGGTTGTTGATATTTGAAGTGTAAAGGAATACAGACCCACCCCTCCCTTCATACTCCGCCCCGGGGTCCACCCCCGAAGTTCATGGACGTGCAGTCATGTAAACGGCAGTAGAAACTGCGTAGCTGACCAATATGGCGGAGGCCGGACCCTCCAATGCTCGAGGGTAAGTTGGCGAGGGGAAGCCGTATTTATTGCTTTGAAAGTACATGTGACGAGTTTTGGTAGTATTGTAGCAAAGGTGATAATAAGCCTGTCATATAAAGAACTGCTAAAGCATGCTTGTCAGCGCAATGCCTCAAATAGGAGTCTGTGTCCACGAACAGACTACAGTCAGGAATGCATTTAAAAATCGTTCTGGCTAATTACAAGCTGAAAAAGTGAAAAATGGATTCAGAATTTTTCCCAGTACAAGTTATCGATTCACGAGCTCCACACAAGCAACGCTTAGACCGTTTGCATGTTTCTGCTATGAGCTTATTTAGTAGCTTGCTGTCGGAATTGTTTCGTTTTGGAAGAAATGGTTATCAGGAGCTTATTGCAAAATTTCTTCCTGAACAGTGGGTATATAACAGTACAGCTACAACCGCATGCATGCAAAGCGAGACTGTACAAGCAAAACAATAAGCTGAGACGAAGGCGGTTCATTTCATTCTATCTAGTTGCACATATGTACAGCGTTTGATTGCGCAATTCCCCGTCGATTCCTTACATAAGATGTCAGACATTCACAAGAACTCGTAGCTCAAGTTCAATTTGCGAAGCTAAGGTTAGCTGATCCGTCAGACAACTGTGGCCACAACTTGACTGCTATTATAAATAGATAACATCATAACAACGGTATATTTTGGCAGATTAGACAATATGATGAATGCCTGACGGCTGTTCCTGCTGTGTGAAGCACCGCAAAGCTAATGTTGCTCACCTGTCCAGCAGAAAGACGGCAACCTCCGCGTCTGTTTTCAGACCCTTCAATTCGCGGAGTTCCCTCCACTGCCGGAAAGCCACACTAATGTTGACCTGGGTCTTCGCCCTTTCATGGTCATAGCCCTTCTTTTTTAATTTATGTTCCTCCGACCGTTTTCTCTTGGGCTGTTTTTCAGCCATCGCAAATGCTGCAATGCCTTGTCTCTCTCTCTACTCTAAGCGCGCATGCTGCGCGACCTGCTACTCCCGTCTGACCTGGGCACGAGTATGAACCCGCCCCTGGGCGTGGGGGGTGGACCCATGTTCTGGTGGCTCGGTCCGAGCCACAGATTTACCTGCTTAAATTTAGAGCCCAGGCTGTGTATTGAAACCGGATTTTTTCCCAGCATGCTCTCAGAAGTGACAGCTTGCAGATAGTGAGGAGAAATATGGTGATTTTGACAAAAAGTGCGTGGATTATGATCGCTAACTATACCTTTAAGTGTAAATACAGGATTATTATGCTTGTTCATGTTTTGTTTTTGGAGCGCTGTGCTTGTGTCCCTCTCTTTCTCTGATAACCTGCCCTCCCTCTCTCTCTCTCTCTCTCTCTCCCCCCCTCCCCTCCTCCCCCTCCCTCTCTCTCTCTCTCTCTCTCTGTCTCTCTCAGATGATGTCCCAGGCTCAGGGGCAGCACAGAGACCTGATTCAGACGATAGAGGGGCTGCCGGTCGTCCCTGGGTTGTCCCCTCTGGATCAGGACCTTCTGTTACTGAAGGCCACCTCTATGGCCACCCTCAGCTGCCTGAACGACTGTTTCCACATCCTGCAGCTCCAGCAGGTGGCGCGGCAGAAGGGGCCTCTGGGAGGTGAGCCGCCCTGACCCCGCCCCTGACCCCGCCCCCTGTCCCCCGTCTTCCTGTCAGTCATGCGCTGCACGGCCCCTCCCCCTTCAGACCTCATTTACATGCCTGCCAATCATGTGCCAGATCTCCACCCTCCATTAGATTACACAGCAGTGTTCGTCCCTGCCTGCTGTCAGTCACCCAGCATCAGCGATGCCCCGCCTTCTTCTCCTTGATGTGCTCAGCCGCTGGTTTTTTGATCCTGTGATTTTTCTCATTGGCTGCTCATTTGTCCTTTGACTTCTTGCTCAACTGTTTGGTGAAAGAAACCAGCGCTTTTCCGTTGCTGATGAATAAGGTGCTCTCTTGGGTTCTGACTTTAGTCCTGGAGCTCAGTCGTTCCTCAGAAACAGGACAGCGCTGCCCCAGCATCATAGACACCCCTTCCTCCCTGATATAAATCACTCGCAGCATCAGACATGACTCTGCGTCACTGCGGATCTGCAGAGTGGTTCATTGCGTTTAACAGGCGGATTGTTTATATCATAAGTGAACCGGTCAGTTTTTTTCCTATAAATTTCAGCATCTCACTGGTTTAGTGTACTGGTACTTGTGTGTCTGTTCGGTAGCGCAGTGGAGCTTTACTTTGTGTTCGATTCTGAAGCCTCTCATCACTGCTGCCGAACGCAAGTAAATTCACTGAAGTGCAATAATTTCTGAAAGTTAGCTGGCTGGGAAATGGTGGGTTATTTCAGGTGCAGCCAGTGTTTGCCGACGGCTCTGTCACGACGCACATCTGAAACAATTTCACACTCATGCCGTAGAATACAGTGGCTGTCGATCTCTGTGAAATGCAGCATTCACTGTGCCTGTGAAACACACTGCCGGAGACGGGCTGTGTGTGACTCATTATACATCAACCTGACTCCTCCAGATCAGATTTTCCCATCTCTAATGAAAATTTCATTTTCAAAATATATTTGTTCATTGTGCACTGAATCACATGGTGATTAATGTCGACAGACGGCAAAGCCGGAGAATTAATAATGACTTCTGTGAATGCATACTGCAGAAGTACACTTGCATGCTCCATGCTTTGAAGATGACTGACCGTAAACAGCATGCGATTGTCTCCCCATTCTGATTTTGCTGAGGTCCCAATCACCTCACGCGCTCCTTCACATGAGTACATCTGCGTCTTTGCTGGTGTGGAATCTAACTCTGGGGGGAGTAAATGTGGTTTTTGCGCCGTACTTTCGGTGGGGTTAATGAAAGGCAGAGAGCTGCGGAGGTGACCATAGCCTCTGCTGTTTCCACCTGGGCGTCACGCCATCACAGATCTTTCAGTCTCCTGCCTCCCACAGGCTGCTCAGAATCGCCCGAGCTGTGCTGGGTAATTAATCCCAGCCTGTGTTACAGGCACAGGTTACTGGTCCTTAAGTATCGCAGACAACGCTGGGCAAGCATTCGCTCACAGAGGGTTTTTCAACACATTAAATGCTTTTATTTTCTGCTTCCAGAGATTTTCTTCAGGTCCATCAACAGATGGCCTGCAAACATGCCTGAAATTAACGGCTCTGTCTGTCGTTTGCTTCTGCTCGAGCCGGGCGATGGAATATTGCTGCATAATGGATGAGGAACCATATCCATGCTGATAGGCTGGCGGGAGTAACCCGAGATGGGGGGGTTGCTGTCTGAGTGACGCTCTCATGACCGCCCTCACCTGTCCTGTACAGAGAGAGAGAGGCTGGTTACTAATGCAAGAACACTGTCACTCTCATTTGCCACCAGTGTGTATCGTTCTCCTCATTCCGGCCCTGCAGACACAGGTGTAAATATGCTTCAGTCCGTTATTCCCATGCATTTGCTTTAGTGGATTTTTAAAAACAGAAGAGCTGTGTAGCGAGGGTGTGTTTTTGCTCTCTCCGCTCGGCGGGAGCGTCTCCAGCTCTGGTTTCTCCACATGCATGTTTAATTGGCTGCAGCATGTGATGGAACATCTGAAGTGTCGACCAATGGGGATGCGTCTCTGTCCTGTGTGGGCGCGCTGCCCCTCCCCCTCGCCAGCTGGCAGGTGAAATGAGACCAAGCTTTCCACCAATCACACGTGCCGTTTGCCGTGGGAGGAGCCAGGTTGCAGTTTTTTGGAGGTCTCTGGTGTCGGCTGTGTGCCTCGGTTCCATGCGGTTTCCCTCTCCGTCTCCTCTCCAAAGCTCGTTGAAACTCGTCTGTTGGGTCTGCCGGCTCCTGTAGCAGCTCTGAGCTCGTATCCCTCTGTCCCTCAGGGCCCAACATCGAGTGGCTGGGGCCCAAGCTGCCTGACATCCTGAAGAACGGCTCCGCCCTGCCCTGCCTCGACGGGGGCGACGGCAAGACGGAGGCGGCCAGCCTGGAGCGACTGGAAGCGGATCCCTGCGACTTCGCCAGGGTAAGGGCCCCGCCCGTTTCGCTCGCCCGCTGCCGCCGTGGTGGCTTTCACTCTCAGTAACACCTGCAGATGCCGTGTGTGATTTTCTCACCTGTGTTTGGGGTGACCCACACAGTTAAGGTGCTTTCCAGCCCGATACCATTTCATGCCAGCACAGCTCCGGTTCGGAGCTTCCCTCAGTGGTGTGAATGCAGTGCCACATCTGGGACTCAAACCCACAACCTTTACACCAGACTGTGCACCTGCTGTCCAGTTACTGGGAGTTATTTACTGGCCCAGGGACCAGCGTGCTCTGTATCGCCTGTGTGTTTGTGTGGGGTTCATCCGGAGATTTCCCTATGAAGATGAAGGAATTTCGGAGCGCTGGTGCAGTTTAACGTGGCGCTTTATAATTAATAAGTGTTTAAATCTCCTTCAGTCTTAACATGGATCAGTAAGTGTTTCCCTTTGAACTGTGTGCTGCTGCTTGCATGTGGTTGAACTTGGCCTGTCTTCCATAAACAAGGATGTTTATGCTGAAATGTGCTGGTGTCTTAATGCATCTGAGAGAGAGCGATAGATGGAGGGAGGGAACAGATTCTGCAGTTTAGAGAATCGCTTACAGCAGAGCTCCTTTGGTCTTTATCTGATTGTATTTGATCCAATAGGAGGCGAAGTGATAGGTGTGAGCGAGAGCTTCAGACGCCCCTGTGCCTCGCTGTCGTCAGGCCTGCTGAACTCGAGTAAAATCAAGATGAGCAAGACCTGAGAGTAGAGTTACTGCCCTGTGACCCTGTCCTGCTGCCTTTGGGATGGACTGCAGCTCAGATGTGTGTTTTCCTGTCAATAAACTTGTTCATTTCTGCTCAAAATGGGGGCGATAAAAACACTCCATGGCAGAACTTCATGAAACATTGTCAGTGAGCATAATTTTCCAGATCAGGTGTGATGTGGTCTTTCATTGGCATTTATTTGTGTCCTTGAGGCTCTAAGCCTGTGCAGCTCTGGGACCCTGTGACCAAACAACTGATAAAGACACGTTAAATGCCCTCAGTTTAGCAAAGAAAGCTTAAACATTCACCTAAACTATTTATTAACAGTGCTTAAAAATGGCTGTACTGACGATGAGATGAAGATGCATTGATGGTGAGCTGGAATATGCACAGTTGTCCACTAATAATTTCAAGAACACAAATCCAAAACTCGGTCTATGCAGACAATATCAGATGTGAAAGATAACATTTTCTAATGGTGATTCAGAGGGGAAATGAAGTTTAGTAACATAATTTTCATAAAGTTAATAACTCTCTGTGTATGTACTTAAAGGTACTTGTGGCAGAACTTAAGATGCATAATGCATAAATACTCTTAAACGCAACCCAATTCTCATTCTGCTGTTTGAGGAGTTTGTAGTAAGTGGCTAACCATGTGTGCTGCCCCCTACAGGAGCAGGAGGACATTGACCCGGATGATGAGGTGGAGGACACCTTCACGGATGAAGAGGAGGACCTGGGAGCAGTGGAGGAGGAGAGGAGTGTAATCCTGCACCTCCTCTCTCAGCTCAAGCTGGGCATGGACCTCACCCGAGTGAGTCCTCTCCACTGGACCAGAACCAGAACCTTACTCTGTGCCCGAGTTTTTTCATTAACAGATGTATTTATATTGGGCGTCTCCTTCTACTCTCCGAATCTATTTTAGTCAGTGTGGTTGTGTTTCGTTGCATCAGTTAGATTAAAGTTTGCTCGGTGTCTGAGTAAATTAGAGAAGTGAAAGATATGTTGGGTGTAGATTTCTGCATTGGGTGCCTTGTTCTTGAAATAAATAAACCACAGTTTAAGTGTCCATGCATCACTGCAGTCGCATGGGTATCTGTGGGCCAAATAGGACTGCTTCAAAAGGAAATTTTGCCCCATTGTGTATCCTTGCTCCTATGGCTAACTTCCATGAGTTTCAAAGTTTAAAAAAGCATTATGTTAAAAGCAAAGCTTAAAACAAGGATGGATTTGGCAAGGAGAGAGTGACACATCAGTTGTTTTAAGACCTAGTATTAGCAGTGTGTGGCGGCGGGGAGGGTTTAGTAGAGAGCAGGATTAGTGGTGCAGGTTTAGTAGAGAGCAGTTTAGCGGTGTATGGCGGTGCAGGTTTAGCAGAGAGCAGGATTAGCGGTGCAGGTTTAGTAGAGACAGGATTAGCGGTGCGGGTTTAGTAGAGAGCAGGATTAGTGGTGCAGGTTTAGTAGAAACAGTTTAGCGGTGTATGGCGGTGCAGGTTTATTAGCGGTGCAGGTTTAGTAGCAGGATTAGCGGTGCAGGTTTAGCAGAGAGCAGCATTAGCGGTGCAGGTTTAGTAGAGAGCAGGATTAGCGGTGCGGGTTTAGTAGAGAGCAGTTTAGCGGTGTGTGGCGGTGCAGGTTTAGCAGGAAGCGGTGCAGGTTTAGTAGAAAGCGGTGCAGGTTTAGCAGAAACAGTATTAGTGGTGCAGGTTGTGTGTTTAGCGGTGTGTGGTGGTGCAGGTTAGCGGTATGTGGCGGGTTTGCAGGTTAAGCGATTGTGTAATGGCGGTGCAGGTATTGGCAGGGTGTGTGAAGGTGGGGAGGGTTTAGCGGAGAGCAGTATTGGCGGTGTGTGACGGTGGGGAGGGTTTAGCGGAGAGCAGTATTGGCGGTGTGTGACGGTGGGGAGGGTTTAGCGGAGAGCAGTATTGGCGGTGTGTGACGGTGTGGACTCTCTGCAGGTGGTGCTGCCCACCTTTATCCTGGAGAAGCGCTCCCTGCTGGAGATGTACGCCGACTTCATGCTGCACCCGGACCTGCTGGTGGCGGTGAGTGATGGCGCTGGGCCTGAGGAGCGCATGGTGCGCTTTGTGGAGTACTACCTCACCTCCTTCCACGAGGGCCGCCGCGGGGCCGTGGCCAAGAAGCCCTACAACCCCATCATCGGCGAGACCTTCCACTGCTCCTGGAGGGTGCCCAGATCCCGACCGCCACCCGAAGACAACCCCGGTCACCCCGACGGCTGCCTGGTGCGCTTCGTGGCTGAGCAGGTGTCCCACCATCCCCCCGTGTCAGGCTTCTACGCTGAGTGTCCAGAGAGGCGCCTCTGCGTCAACACTCACGTGTGGACCAAGAGCAAATTCATGGGCATGTCCATCGGGGTGTCCATGGTGGGAGAAGGTAGGCTGGGGTTCTTTTCTCTCTTTCCCTCTGTCTGTCTGTGAGTGTGTAAGTTTCACCTCCTCAAATCTCTGACATGGGTCATCTTCCTCCTGTCTGTCTGAGTTGGGAGTGTAGCTCTCCTATCTGTGTGTTGGGAGTGTGGTTAATATGTCTGTTAGTTGGGATTGTGGTTGATCTTCTGTCTAGAAATCCAGATAGTGGTTGGTTTTCTGTGTGTCTGAAAGTGGCGGGAGTGCGGTTGTTCCTCCTGTCTGTTAGTTGGGAGTGTGGCTATTCTTCAGCCTCTAATTTGGGAGCGCGGTTGCTCCTCTGGAAGTTGGGAGCATGGTTGTTCCTCTGGAAGTTTGGAGCGTGTTTGCTCCTCTGGAAGTTTGGAGCGTGTTTGCTCCTCTGGAAGTTTGGAGCGTGGTTGCTCCTCTGGAAGTTTGGAGCATGGTTGCTCCTCTGGAAGGTTGGAGCATGGTTGCTCCTCTGGAAGTTTGGAGCGTGGTTGCTCCTCTGGAAGTTTGGAGCGTGTTTGCTCCTCTGGAAGTTTGGAGCGTGGTTGCTCCTCTGGAAGGTTGGAGCATGGTTGCTCCTCTGGAAGTTTGGAGCATGGTTGCTCCTCTGGATGTTTGGAGTGTGTTTGCTCCTCTGGAAGTTTGGAGCGTGTTTGCTCCTCTGGAAGTTGGGAGCATGGTTGTTCCTCTGGAAGTTTGGGCATGGTTGCCCCCTCTGATGAAGTTTGGAAGTTTGGGCGTGTTTACTCCTCTGGAAGTTTGGAGCATGGTTGTTCCTCTGGAAGTTTGGAGCGTGTTTGCTCCTCTGGAAGTTTGGAGCGTGTTTGCTCCTCTGGAAGTTTGGAGTGCGGTTGCTCCTCTGGAAGTTTGGAGCGCGTTTACTCCTCTGGAAGTTTGGAGCGTGGTTGCTCCTCTGGAAGGTTGGAGCATGGTTGCTCCTCTGGAAGTTTGGAGCATGGTTGCTCCTCTGGATGTTTGGAGTGTGTTTGCTCCTCTGGAAGTTTGGAGCGTGTTTGCTCCTCTGGAAGTTTGGAGCGTGGTTGCTCCTCTGGAAGTTTGGAGCGCGTTTGCTCCTCTGGAAGTTTGGAGCGCGTTTGCTCCTCTGGAAGTTTGGAGTGTGGTTGCTCCTCTGGAAGTTGGGAGCATGGTTGTTCCTCTGGAAGTTTGGAGCGTGTTTGCTCCTCTGGAAGTTTGGAGCGTGTTTGCTCCTCTGGAAGTTTGGAGCGTGGTTGCTCCTCTGGAAGTTTGGAGCGTGGTTGCTCCTCTGGAAGTTTGGGCGCGTTGCTCCTCTGGAAGTTTGGAGTGCGTTTGTTCCTCTGGAAGTTTGGAGCATGGTTGTTCCTCTGGAAGTTTGGGCGTGTTTGCTCCTCTGGAAGTTTGGGCGTGGTTGCTCCTCTGGAAGGTTGGGTTTGGTTGCTCCTCTGGAAGTTTGGAGCTTGTTTGCTCCTCTGGAAGTTGGGAGATATGGTTGCTCCTCTGGAAGTTTGGAGCATGGTTGCTCCTCTGGAAGTTGGGAGCGTTTTTGCTCCTCTGGAAGTTTGGAGCGTTTTTGCTCCTCTGGAAGTTTGGAGCGCGGTTGCTCCTCTGGAAGTTGGGAGTATGGTTGCTCCTCTGGAAGTTGGGAGCATGGTTGCTCCTCTGGAAGTTGGGAGTGTGTTTGCTCCTCTGGAAGTTTGGAGCGCGGTTGCTCCTCTGGAAGTTGGGAGCGTGGTTGCTCCTCTGGAAGTTGGGAGTGTGGTTGCTCCTCTGGAAGTTTGGAGCGTGGTTAGTTTGGAGTGTGTTTGCTCCTCTGGAAGTATGGAGCGCAGTTGCTCCTCTGGAAGTTGGGAGTGTGGTTGCTCCTCTGGAAGTGCGGTTGGTCTTTTGTCTGTCTGATCGCCTTTACATCTGTCCCTCTGCTGTGCCTCCACCAGGTCTATCGTTATGTCAGCCAGTGAAGAGCTCTTCTCTGCATGCATCTCTGTGTGGGGATCCAGCTCTCATAAAATACCATTGCCTTTTGGTTTGTGTGTGTGTGTGAATAGTGAGGTTTTTCTCCATAGTGAAATTTGCTGTTTGTCTGTGTGAATTTTAAGGTGTCCCTTCATAGTGAACTGTTTTTGTGTGCATGGGTGTGATGGTATGTCTTTGTGGTGATCTGCGCTGTTTGTGATGTTTGTCGGCCTGTGTTCAGGCTGCCTGTACCTGCTGGAGCACGGGGAGGAGTACAGCTTCACCCTGCCCTGTGCCTACGCCCGCTCCATCCTCACCGTGCCCTGGGTGGAGCTGGGAGGCAAGGTCACCGTCAACTGCGCCAAGACAGGCTACTCCGCAGCCATCACATTCCAGACCAAGCCCTTCTACGGGGGCAAACTGCACAAGTGAGTGAACCAGCTCCCCACATACACCATTCCACCTGCCTACCTGCTGTCACGGGGAACGTAATCTGTTCTCCTCCTGACACTACACAGAACATGTTCCATTCTGCTATGCTCACAACACGGACCATGTTCCCTTCCCTTCAGCACACAACACGGAACATGGTCCGTTCTCCTCCGTACATAACTTTGAACGCAATCTACTCTCCTCAGCCGACTACACAGAACACATTTCACGCTCTTCCGCAATCAAGATGGAACGTGTTCCACAATTTTCCACACAAAACCCGTTACGCCTTCCATGCCCTTCCACACACTAAACACGCTCCATGCTCTCCCACTTACAACACAGAACATATTCGTTGCTCTGCCACGCACTACACAGAACTTGGAAAACGGTCCATGCTGTTCCGCACGCAACCTGGAACGTGTTCTATGCTTCTCCGCACGTAGCAGGGAACACATTCCACACTCCTCATGGAACAGCACACAACACGGAACAGATTCCATGTTCTTCCACACAGAACACTGGAGTTCCACACCAAGCCTCTCTGGTGAGACATTAGCCGTGGCCGGCTGGCTGCGAGCGGGTTCTGAGACCCGAGCCCTGCAGGACCTGCAGGTAAAGCTGATCAGTGCCGTCTGTTCCTGCCCTTTGCGGCCCTCAGAGTGACGGCTGAGGTGAAGCACAACGTCACAAACGCAGTGGCGTGCCGGGTGCAGGGGGAGTGGAACGGCGTGCTGGAGTTCACCTACGGCAACGGAGAAACGCGACTGGTGGACGTCACCAAGCTGCCCGTCACCAAGAAACGCCTCCGGCCAATCGAGCAGCAGGGCCCATATGAGTCCAGGTCAGAGCTCCGAGTTTAACCCCGTAAAACCTGCAGACCCATACAGGGGTCTGTCAGCAGCAGCTGCTGCATTCAAACCTGTAGGGCTTCAGTCCTGTTTTAAATTCTAGTGGAGATCCCTGGGTTTCCAAGGATACTGGATGTGTTATGCTGACTTACAGGGAAATGTGCTTAAATTGATAAACAAGGTCTCGATATTTTCCATTTCATGTGATGTTGTGGCCATAAAAACATGGCGTCCTGGTTTTGAATATTTCTCTCAATATAAGTGTGATGTACAGTACTGTTCATGAAAAGACGGAAGTCTAACTAGTTGCAAGGCCGTGAGGATAAAGTGAGAAAGACTGTAGTAACTGGTGAGGGACTGGTCGTCACAGTCGGCTAAGCAGCTCATGTATACATATTAACGGTAAACGTGGTCTGGTGTGAGGCTCGCCGTCTGTTGGCTGCATGAGTCTGACCTTGTGTTAGTACACCATGCAGCTCAATAGCTACATGTATTGTAAGGTTATGTAACCATACAGGGTCAGATACTGGCCTTGGTAAGCACTGGTCACCAGTAACAAAAATAGCCAAATTGAAAAAAAGCCCAAATTATGAACCCCAGAAACGTGCAATTACGGCCAGAATAATCCTAAATATTAATATAAATGGGTGTACAATGAGCTGCCGGATAGCTCACTCGGTTAAAACATCGCACTGCGAAGCAGAAGTGACTATCATGACGCGGGTTCGAGCCCCGGTCGTACCAGCCGGCAGTGGTCGGCAGCTTTTTCAGCTAAGCACACAATTGGCCAATGCACTACAGGGATGCAAATTGGGAAGGGTCTGCCGGGAGGGGTAATATAAAATAGCTGCTTTATTCATTGCTTAAGCGCCTCCTGTTGGCCAAGACGGGCACTCGTCAGGAAGATTCTAAGCTTGTTCATGTCCGGGTATCCTCCACCCTCGCTCTGAACTTGCGAGGATTCAACCAATGAGTGTATAAGAAGCGGTGGTTGACAGGCGCGTGCTTCGGAGGAGAGCCGCGAACTTTCTACACTCTCCTGAATTGGCAACAAGGGTTCGCATACGAGCAAGCCTTGTACATAGTTCACCAATTGGGCATTCCAGATTTGGGTGGGATTGGAGATGCCAAATTTTAAAATAAATAAATAAATAAATGGGTGTACAGCAAGCTTAAATTTACTATTTCACTTCGAGACAGCACTCTTACATTTGCATTTCTGACATAAATCAGTACCGTCAAAAGCACAATGTTATTAAATGTCCGACCGATACTTTTCCAATAGGCTACTTGAGGATTCGGTGTCATAATATTTTGTGTCAAGAAAATTGATGTATATTTTGCATGCATATTCTGTACTTCTTCTCGGATCTTTACGTCAGTTCACACATTCCACTTGCTATTTCATACGCCAACCCAGTTTTCTAAGTCTTCAAAGCTTTGTTTTGTCCTGCAAGATGTCTCGACATAATGAACTTAGAGGTATGTTTACTTTTTAAATAATTTTTTCTCAATTAATTTCTGCTTGAATTTGTATATATTTTGGGTAGTCCTAATATAAATGGTAATATTGTGCAGTAATATCGCCCATAGAGGAAGACGGGTTCCGTGAAAAATCCGTCACTGTAAGCAGACCCCCCCCTCGGAGAAAACCCATTTAGCCATTACTAACCCAATAGGATATCGAAACAATACTGTTAGCTAACTGGTTAGTCTTCCATCTTTTGTGAACAGTATGGTAGCCTCAGTGAAACACTGCAACCAGCAGATCTAGAATTCTTTCTGCGTGACAATGTCCAATATTATGGAACAGAAATTTTTTTTCAAATTTTGTACCTACTTAAGGGGGAAATTCAGGAGAAAATCAGTGTTAAAGGGGTTAACAACAGTTTTGTTGCCATTAGGCTACTCTGTGTGAGTACTGTGTCTTCAGAAAATATGTTCTACATATCCAGTGAGCGTTTGCAGAATAATTGTTATTGTTATAACACAGTTTTTCACCATCCCTCTCCTAAAGCTTGCTGGTGTGGGGGTTTTTATGATGGGAGTTTCCTGAGATTTGCTTTAGTTCCTTGTGAAATGTGCTCGCTCATGTATTTTGGTTTGACTTCATTTAAACTGCATGCCCTGTAAGTGTAGGAGGCCGGAGTGTTGGGTTTATTGTAGAGTCGGTGAAATGTCGTTCGCAGGCGTCTGTGGCAGCATGTGACGGAGTCGCTGCGTCAGAAGGACATGGAGAAGGCCACAGAACACAAGCGCCACCTAGAGGAGAGGCAGAGGACTGAGGAGAGACATCGAACTGAGACCGAGACGCCCTGGAGGACCAGATACTTCGAGCGGGAGGTGAGAGAGTGCGCCAGTAATGCAGGGAGTCGTGTTTAAGCATTAAGTGTGACTCGAGCATCATGTTGAGCCCCTGGTCACTGAAGTTTTACCCTTGAGTGAGGCCCTGTGTGTGAGTTACTTCAGTAGGTGTATGTATGGCTACATAAATACATAGAGAAAATCAGTCACCATCTGGGCTCTTGTAGTGAGGTTGTTAAATGCAATTTATTGGTTTGATGGATATAAGCAGCAAGCAGGACGTGGGTTCGGCCTGGGGCCTCCCTGTGTGGCGTTCGCGTGTTCTCCCCGTGTTTGTGTGGGTTTTCTCCCACAGTCATGAAACACGCATGTCTGGCTCATTGGAGACTCTAACTTGCCTTTAGTTATGTGAGTCTGAGTTAATGGTACGATTGTTTACTACATGTGTTTAGAAGAGTGTGACCGACGACACGGTGCTGCTGTAAAATAATAAGCTGAAAGTGTTGTTAAACAATAAATAAATGTCAGCGTTCAGAATATGATTGGAGGTATGTTTTGCAAGTGTGTTGTATTGTCATTTCAAAATCTGCACTAATTGTTGCATTTTGCGAATTAATTTGTGAATTTATGCAAAATGCATAGAGAACCCTTAGCAGAGATTTTGTGGACACGAGTTATGGTACTCGTGTTGTACTATATGGCACATTTTCCATAAACTATGACAAGTTTGAATGTCCACAGAAGCCTGTGCTGTTCTGAGGACAGTAATTACACTGGTCAGATTGGTCACCATCAGTTATTATCTCAGTGTTCCCTGGTGATTTTTTATGGACCCCTTGCGGTGAAAGCACCACTAAATTGTCGTCTTTGTTTCTTCCTCAGGGTGACGGTTGGGTGTATAACAAACCTCTGTGGAAAACAGCCGCAGCGAACCCTTGAAGTCGGACATGATGCCTGTCGAGTCCTTAACAAAAGAACTATGAATGTGACCGAGGATTTCGGCTCGGCCACCTGGGCTTGTCCGTCTTCTGTCTCTGTTTTTAAAGTTAAGACACAGTCTGTCCTCAAACCACAGAAATATGCCACCAACGTGTGACAACATGCAACAAAACGCTGTCCGAGGGGCTTTTTTTTTTCTCTCCAAGTGAAGGACTATGAAAATCTGGACACGGTGCATATTTTTGTAAATCTTGATTGATAATTTTTGTATAATCGCATATGAAACAGTCCTAAAGTCTGCTTGTGTCCGTGTACATATGGAGGTACTGGAGTTGCGCTGCAGGAAGCCTTACAGGTGTTTGCAGTGGAGCGCAGTTCTGTCACTAAGCACTGAGAGTCTGTACCAGCTGTTCGTTTCTGTTTATCAGGGAGTCGGAGCAGAACCAGCTGTAGTCTGGAGTGTCTGTGGCCCGTTCACTCATCGGCTGCTTTGGTTCTGCACATTTTTTGCACAAAGTAGCTTCTAGAAGCGTTGCAGAGGCATGAAGAATAGGGCGAAGGCCGACAATTTCGATTCCCACACAGTTACAAGAGCAAGAATCTAAAGAGCAAACCACCGCTTCACAATTTATATTACTGCTGTTCTCACCAAATTATACCCTGGTAGCTGTCGTCACGAGCAAAAATAAACAGTGAGCTTGTGAAAGAAAGAAAGGGGAATGTGTGTGTGGTTTATGCACAGGTTTGTGATTAGGGGCCTGGAATTATATTGAGGTTTTCTTCGGAAAGCTCGGGTATGTGTTTGTTTTGGTTAATTTTGCGTGACGTTATCAGAATAAGGCGAGCAAAGAAATATATGTTCGTTTAAGATGGGCTCAAACTGAACTGTTAGAGTATCTGAGTTTAAAGGGGGTTACTTCAGGCACTGGTTTTAGATCTAAAAGATGGATTCTGTGTTCAGCGGATACTGCGGTTCAGGGGTAGGGACCCGTGGTCCTGGAGCGCTAAAGCCCTGCACGTTTCAGATGACTCTCTTCTCTTACACACCCGATTCAAACGATTGCCTCATTATCCTGCACTAGCCCATCATGTTTAACCCTTTACTTCCTGTTGCTATGTTTGGACCGATCAAAACATTTTTTTTAAGTTTCAATGGATTGCTATCCAGTATTGAATAATCAGAACAAGACTTCTAGATTACATTTGCATAATGACATGGCATAGCTACACTCAAAAATTAAGAGATTTATCCCCATTATTTTTAGTCATCAAAATGGCGGAAAATCTATTTAACGGCGATTCAGAGGCATCGAACTTTGAAGAATTCTTGCCAGAGCATGTAAAGATAAATCAATTTTTGAGCACTGAGATGTCAAACTGAAGATTTTTAGTAAATAAACAAGCACTCTGTAGTCATGACAGATTTTTATGTTCTCATAATTTTATCAGATAAAGCGATCAGATGTCAGTCCAATATGTGCCCTGTAACTTTTCTTTGTGACACAATAGGCCTATTGTTTAGCATGTAGTTTTGTGGTATAGAGTAGTTTTTGAGGGTACCATAGAAAGTAGCGGACTAGCTCAAACTGCCTCCGGAAGGAGGGGCATGATTGGTGTTTCCCTCCTAGGAGGTCAAGGGTGAAGTCCCTGTCCACTTACGAGGGTATTGTTGAAAACATAGCATTTTCTGCACTTTTCAGCCTTTCCTGTTTTTACTGGAAAAAGTTGCTGTAAATGGGTGAATATTTCCAGGGAGTATATTTCTAGAAACTTGTTTTTCATTGTTTGCATTTGGACAAGGAAAACAGTTTTTGGCTAGTTAACATCAGAGAGTTTGCACCTTTATAGCGAGTTTTTAAGGCTCATGGTTGGCCTACATTTTCTCACATTCAGTTATATAATTGTTGTCTGTTGGTTTGGCGTGTTCTAGTCCAGACAGTTCTTTAATTGTGTTTTTGCGTCTTTGTGTGGACGGCGATTTTTTGAAAACGGAGGAAATATTTCTTTAAAAATACAGGTGTATGTGTGAACTTGGCCTGCAACGACTCTCCTCTCATGCACGAGATTCAAACGATCGCCTCATTTTCAACCATCCATCTCATCATCAAGCTCTTGACAAGCTACAACCACATGAAGGATCGGGAGCTCTCGATTCGAGAGACATCTGAACGATGCTGGGCGTGGCTCTCCAGGAGCAGGGTTTAAAGAATCCGTCATGACCAGTGTTAAATGAGCCCATTGCTTGCATTGATTTTGTTTTCATTCTCACTAAAGAATGAGAGTTTCTCTTGGTGAGATTTCAGAGGGATATTTTGAGCAGTCAGCCCATCTTCTGTCATGTAGTTAATCTACAAGCCATTAAACATTACAAATACATATGATTGGAATGTGAATCAAATTTAATTTCATTTTGATTATTTGCGGTGCTGGTGTGGAATTTCAAAAGGTTCATATAGAGCTAATTCAGCAGCGGTCAGTTTTCTTAGGAGCAGCAGCATCTTAATTCTTTGTCATGTTGAAATGAAGGACCTCGTCCATTTTTTGCCACTGTTGTCTATTCACAAGTTAATGTCGATGTCTTTGGTTTTAAATTGTACTGGTTTTATTTGCATGTGGAGAACGGAAAGTGCTGAGCGTCTCTCCTGTTATCTGTCCTGTAGTGAATTTCAAATTCGTATGAGGCATTCCCCAGCAATGGTTTAAGTGAAGCAGTGTTTCGCATGTGTGCGTTTTGTTTAATATTTTAGGCTGACCTCTCCCTTCACAGCATTGTGCCTTAAGCTATTTTCGATTTTTCTCTTCCAGTTTGTGAATGTGGCCGACCTCCCAGACGTCTTAAGTCTCTCTCTTTGTCGGCGATATAAGTGATACCGTGACGTGGGCTTATGCCCCAGCGTAGTTTCGGTTGTCTGTCACCGCATGATGTGGTCGCGTTCAGGAATATAGCCCGGCGGTTTCCGAATTGAAATTTTTAATTGAGTTAAAAGCAGGGAGGTCACGCTGATGCAACTCTGAGTGGTGTTCATGCATACGAACTTGTTTTTCAAACTTTCTGTATGTCTTGCTAACCTGTGAAATGCACTGACATGGAGTTTGTCTGGACTCTCCTTGTAGACATAGATGAGTGTGATGCTGAACGAATAAATTCCATAATCTATGGTGTCTCTGGGTGGCTTCTTCTCCTGCAGCAGGTTTCTCGTGTGGATGCGTGTGAGGGAGGATTCGGGCAAACAGAAAACACAACGCCAGCCTGATACATGAACAGTTTATAAAATATACACAATTTACAGGTGTGACACCAGTTCACGATGTCTATAAACGTAAGCTTGAGTGCTGCTCTGGTTTCCATCACTTTTCAGTAAAATGAACTCAGGAAATCGGGGTTGACTCTTTGGAAACAGACATTTTGCCGTTAGCTGCTCTGGTATGTGGCTGATTTATACATACTGGGGGATTTAAATTGATTTTTTTACAGAGATGAGTGGGCAGTCTGGGGTAAATGGATAATTACACTGGATGCCTTTGTGATGGAGCTTTTAGATGGAGGGATTTTTGGCTCATGATCCTTAACATTAGCTTCTCAAGCATAAAGACGGCACATTATGGCTCTGAAACACACAGGAACTGAATCAGCAGTTTGACTGAAATACTTGCACACTATATTCATCCTGGAGCACGGAGCTTAAGGGTTAATGCCGGTGTTACTGGTGTTGCCAGCGTTGTTGCAGACCATTTTTAAACGCCATTCTTTGCCACTATTACTATTCACCCAATTCGGCCATAAGCAAAAAGGCCAGACATTTCAATTATTGACTGGCGAAGAATCAGTAGCTTGTCTAACAAGCTTAAAAGGTGCCTCCCATCTATTAATTATATCACTGAGCTCTCTATCGAGTAAAATTGGATCAGTTATCGATTCCTAACATTCCAGCGTCACA
The DNA here is from genome assembly GCA_029692085.1 of Gymnothorax javanicus. NCBI lineage: Eukaryota > Metazoa > Chordata > Actinopteri > Anguilliformes > Muraenidae > Gymnothorax > Gymnothorax javanicus. Next base: position 2,258,828 of record CM056205.1, on the reverse strand, counting down.
CAAGCCTGCAATGAATACCAGATGGAAAACTGGGTTATACTGAGCAGGTACTGGCATTTTAAAAGCCTTTCTCAATAACTGTCATTACTGAAGGTTGCACTTCACATGGATCAATGCGATGACCAATTGGCTGTAAAAAAAAAAAATGAACTTTTGAGCAACAAACTTGACAAAGCAGGGAGTCAGTAATTATGAAAGAGTTGCTCCTTAAAGAAGACAAGGCATCCATTTAATTTGCTAGACTAGACAAGCAGATTTAATTATGCGTCCTAATGTCAGGAAATAGAATCACGGAAGTGCCCTTGTTTTTCTGACTGTTCTGCCGCAAATCATCGAGTCAAAACTCTCAGGTTTTTTACTACAGAACTGTTGCGCACTACGGTTTCCTTACGGACCAGACCAGTTCTGAGAAAGTATTCAAAATTTGGGTTGAATTAATGTGAATTAAATCACAGTTGTGTTGTATTATAGTTACGAGGCAAACTAGAATCGTGCTTCAAAGGCCTTGGGGGGAAAAAACCGCCATTTCTTTCCAGAGTATCATGTGAGGACCTCAGTCCCATGTTGTGGATTTAAGAGGGAAACGGAGTCTCTCTGAATTCCCGAGAGAAACATTTCCCAGCACTGCAAACATCTGATTCGCCCTCAGATGGGCTGACGGCTGGCCAGGATTGGAAGAGGCCCTGCTCCACACATGCTCAGTACAAAGGAGCTGCATTACGACCTTCGATTGACTTTCCCCTTCCAATTACACCCTCGCCCTTACGTACAGAATGCTCTTCATTTCACAAACATGCTGTTTTCATTTTGGGTCCTGAATTAATTACATTGAGAAGAAAAAGCCGCTTTGATCTATTCTTAGATGCTCGTGCCAATGTAAACCAGCACTGAAAGGCTCCCACAGCCCTGTAATTGGGACACAGAGAATGTGACTGGGCTGAAGATATTGGAGAATCAAGTTACTTGACACATCGGGCAGAGCACACACACAAAGTCAGAATGCTCTCGAGACGGAAATGCAACAAACCTCAAACAAATTTTTTTTTTTTAAAAAAGCAATTCACAAAGTCCAGAAATTGCAGCATGCCATTTTCCTCTATTGTTCATGAAGAGAGGCGGCTTCAAATGTTTGGGAGCATGAAAAACTAACTGAATTTGCTGTCTGTACAGAATATTTTTATAACTGAAGTCCAGGAATTCAAGCAATTAAAGCATAACACTTTTGTTTGTTGGGCAATTTCATTTCAGCCAACTCGCTTCACTCCTGTGATCACACTATTGGAAGTCAACTTGTTTGTCCTTTTCCAGAAACCTGCGAGTCTTTTTTCGATACTTCCGGTGAATCCTGCTGGTTTTCATATTGTACTGTGTCTTTATAAAGGCTTCTGCAGTCCGTAGTCACTTACAGTGGGCTTCAGAAGTATTGGTGTCCCTGTCTGCAAGAGCACTAAAACATACTATAAAAAAAAGACATTGTAGAAATAAACTCAAAATGCCAACATGAGAAATATTGTACTTCGTTAACGTTTCAATGGAACTAACCAAGATATTTACCATGAAAGATCACTTTTCTTCAAGTCACAGTTTCACAATCAATGGCACGCATGTAGATTATTGTTGATAAAATCAACCGATTTTACATCAGGATTGAATATTAACTTAAGTTCATTGTAGTTTTAAGAAAATAAATTCTGTCACTGCATCACTACTTATTTCATTTGGGTAAAGAAACGTAACAACTGCAGAATCCCATTGTAATCCAGCATCATGAAGAAAACAAAAGAACTGGCAGTTGAAGGGAGAGATGGTTGTAGGCCTTCATAAATCCGCTACTGGCTACAGGAAGATCTGCAAATGGTGGTTAATACTAAATATACCGCTGAGCACAGTCAGAGTCATTATTCAAAATGCAGAAAGTATGGGACAGATGAAAACCTGTCGAGTAGAGGATGCAAACGCATTGGAAGGAGGATGGTGCAAGAAGCAAAAAAATCTGCAAGAATCACTGAAAGAATTTAAGGCCACGGAGGCATCTTGGAGTCACCAGGTTTCAAAAAGCACCATCTGATGCCACCTCTATAACTACAGGATCTCTGCAAGGATTGCAAGAATAAAGCCCGCCGACAACACAGAGGCAACTGCTTGTAATTTGCTTTGGGTCATATTTCTTATGACTGGACAAATGTGGTCATGAAACCAAAATTGAACTTTTTTGTTAGGTACAGTACTGGCATGCTTGGCATTAAAAAGGAGAGGCAGCTCATAACCACTGCGGCAGAAGGAGGCTCTCCTCCCCTCCCCCTCCCCATCATTCTGTGTCTGTCCCTGGCTATTCCACCAATCCACTCCCATTCTTATCTTTTGAATGTCCCTCCAACCCCCCTCTGTAGATCATTCATTGGTTTCCCCTTCCATTTGTGTTTTAGTATCCAATCAGCTTCAACTTTACTGTTAAGATCAGCCCACCTTGTTTCAGCATAAATCTCTGGGCCTCCATCTTTAGGGGCTCTTGCCATGCTGGTACCAGACAGAGCCACAGACTTCAGCAACTGGTTTTCATTTGTATTGTTCAACCACTTGATCACAATTTTACCCGAACAATAAACTTGATAAAAGACTATTGGCTTTGATCTCTCGGTTCCACGACACCACTGTGAAATACAGTGGATCAGTGATATTCTGGGACTGTTTTAATCTCAGACACACGAGTTAAGATTATTGGCTTAATAGATTCCACTAAATATCAGGCAATTTTGGTTGATAATGTGGTTGCTTCTGCCAGACGGCTGGAACTTGGCTGCAGGTGGACTTTCCAGCGAGACGACGACCCACAGCACATCTCAAAACCCAAAAAGAAATCGTTCCGGGACAAAAAAAAAAAAATCAACATTCTGTGGGTCAGCTCAGGTACCAGACCTCCGTTTGAAAACCAGACGGCTTAACTGAAGACTATAGTGTAGCTAATCAGCTCAGATCAAAGAATGTGACAAATCTTAAAAGGATCTGCATACAGGAATGGTCCAAAATCTCACAAAATGTGTGTCTTAACCTTGTTAAACAGAACAGAAAAGACTCCATGCTCCTATTTTCACCAGAAGTGGTTGCACCAAGTATTAAACCAGGGGCTCCAACTATAATAAAACCTTTATTTTGGTGAATTTGTTTACACACTAAATAAATGTATGATTTTGCTTGGATCCATTGATGCATACCCACTGGCATTTTGAGTTTATCTTTAACATGTTACTAAGTATTTTTAATAGCATTTCTAGCGCATTTGCAGTCAGGGGTGCCAATCATTCTGCAGCCCACCATACATATCCTCACATCCCACCACCTGAAAACTTCATCTGATCCGTCTCATAGGTGTTGGGTTTTCTTGTTCATTCTGGTGATCATTTTTTGACGACCACTTGTAGAGGTGTTAAAAAGGCTAGCAGGTGCTTAGCCATTACGGACCTCACCAGTTCTCTCTTGTTATTCATGTTCTGATGATGTTGGTTCTGATGGTTGATGGATTATTTTGGTCAGCGTAAGGGATAGCCTATGTCTTTCACACTTTTTCCTTATTTACCAGCCACATAATGGCATTGGTAATTTTTCCCCTGTTTCTCCTGTAACCAGCTGCCAATAACAGACTTTACTGCAACATAAAGCCTGGAATCAGGATGAGACTCTGCTTTTCTTATACCTGCACTGAGGAAGTGAAAATTCCCCATAAATCAAGAAATCTGTCCCAAATATTATGCAGTCCTGAAATGGGGGTTCTCTGGATAAAAAGTTATGCAGTTTCTACATGATGAAACCACAGGGCGAAGTCAAGGCACGAGTGAATTGTGTGATTACAAGTGTTAAACTTTGGAGGACAGAGCCAAGTAAAATAGAGTCGGGGAGACTGATGTTTGATGAGCCATGGGGACCAATAAGCCATAATCATACATTTATAATTAATAGATGTCAGAGCTGCTGAAAATGGGTGAAATAGTGATATGGCTCATCAGACCCCAGTTTCCCCTATTTGTCCCAAAAATTGCAGAGCACACTGAATGGTCTGAGTAAACTGTAATTCGAATGTAATCAGACAGTTCTGCCAAATTCTGTTACACTGCAACTGACGAGGTGTCTGTTTCATATTTTCTCGCAGCATTTTGATGGGAAGCTTCGGTTGAGTTCATTTTACAAACATCACCTCAACATCTCCTCACTGCCCAGCTGTTAGCGAGCGGGCATCTTCGAAAAGTGCACCAGAGTTTATGTTTACCAGGCCATAAAAACAAATGCAAGACAGAGACCGAACAAATAGAACTTGCGTGGGAGACCAGCTCCTTCAGTAATATCACATTTCAGTCACCGGCCGGCTCAGACACTGGTAACCAGCCGGCTGTGGGTGTCCACCTCTGGGAAGAGACTGGGGGACTCGCTGGGGGGGTCAGGAGAGGGCGTGGGCGGAGTCGGAGGGGTAAGGATGCCTGATTGGTCACTGTCAGTGACGGGCGGCTCCAGTCTGCTCTCCTGCTCCAGGGTTTTGAGTCGCTCCACCACACAGAGAGCCGTGAGTCGCGCCTCAGGATCGTGGTCCCAGCACTCAGTGATGGTTGCACACAGGGCCTTCATCCCCTGTGGGGAGGAAGAGGAGGGAGGACCTGTCATGGCCAAGGAAGGATGGCTAATAGCTCATCGGCGAGATTTTTCAGCTGTCCGCGATCTTAGGTTTTGAACACAAATTTAATCTCTTGCAATATCACTGAAGAATATAATGCCTTTGAATACTTGTGATTTTTTACACTTTGCTTTTGTTTTATTTTCAAACATATTGCATGTGTGACAGTTGATGGGCCCTGTCACTAGAAATGCCTCCTAATAAGTACGCGCCCCGGCTACCTTACCAACAAGTCTGGCTCTTTGGTGATGTGGTCAGTGTGTTTGACTCTTACCCTGGAGTCTGGGGTTCAATTCCCCGCCCGGGCCCTCCTTCAGCCTGCCACACATATAATCCTCCAATATTATGGACAGTGAAGTCAGAGAGATTTCATAAGGGATCGTTTCTTTCCAGTATGTATGGCCAGACATAGCGGCGCGCAAACAAAATGGATGCTTAAAAAACTGAACTACAATATGAGTCTTGTCCTCAAGTAAATAATTTGTTTTTGGAGAGAACAGCTATAATTAACAGTTATGATTAACCGCAATACTATGTTATATGTGCAATTTCTACTTGTGATCAACTTGAAAAATTTGGTAAATTTGAATACACATGCTTGACAGTGCTCATTTAAGAAAAGCAGGTTTTCTTTTTTGCCTCAGTTCAGTTTTAAGTGCATGCTTGTGACTAGTCCCACTGGCATAAAAGAAAAATAATATTAACCAAAGTTTCTTACAACCTTCAGCATTTAGTGTTTTCACCCCCTGCACAGAGGCACTATTTTAAATCCCAACTCATATGCTCCCGACATTTTATACCTTATGTGAAGTACCAAGTGACGTCATTTAGTGCTCGGAGCTTCTCTGCAGTGAACTAAAGTGTGTTTATGCACAAGAGAACCCAGCTCAACTATGAAAAGTGCTCTTATGATACAGTTAACAGCTCCATATTCCTGCTGGGTCAAACTCTCTGGTTGGTACCTGGTGCGTGACCCAGTTGTCCGGGATGTCGGGTCGTCCGCGGTCCCTCAGCACCAAGTCTCTCATGCTCTCCACACAGGGCTGCTCGCACACCTTAGACCCAAATGCTGGCTCATAGCTCTTCACCTCTGTCAGAACCAGAACCACAGCTTACACCAGACTGATGTCACCAGGCTAGCTTTAGCTTTACCCAACACTGCTGCAGAAGTGTACCCCTGTCAACCCCACCCAGGAAACAAGAGTGTGTTCACTGCCCTGACATGGAGGCGTGATCAGACACACGTGTGGTCACGTGACCCCACTGCCCCAAACCTTCTGCTGTAGCTGCAGGTTCCACACAAACACGTGAGGTTGGACAGCATCACGCATTCCATTCTACAATGTTTTGTTCAGATTATGCTTGGTAAGGCCGAGGTAATGTTTGTATAACTGATGTAAGCAATGTGCTCGACTACATAGGTAAACTGGCAAGCAGGACCTGCGGATCTGAGGTCAGTAGGATTGCTGATGCTGCTGTTTAAGTTGTGATTGTGCCATAATTTAATGATTTGGTTTTTTCCATTAGTCTCTGGGTATACATGCATTAAAGTTCAATGGCTCTGTGAGACCATAACACAGGCTTCTGTTCAACAGTCACATGTAGTACATCACTCATTACATTCTGCTACGCATTTTGCAATTCACACATTTGTAAAATGCTGCTCAGTTTAACCAGACATCCCTCCTCGACTGAAATCCACCACAAAGCGAAGATCTCACAGTTCTAACGTACACACAGATCATGGGATATCTGCACCCTGCGGTCACTCGCCAGTACACATAGTGCCATCGCAAATGCATATAATCGCATCTCTGTGGCCTGTACCAGCCAGAAGCAGGTCCGCACCCACACACAGCAAGACAGCAACTCTTACAGATCAACACTGCAGCAGATGTGCACAGTGTGTGAATGTTAGGGTAAATACAAGAGAAAGATTAATAACTTTGAAATTACTCTCGATCCAGTAACACAGAAAGACGACACGCGTCCCCTCGGCTCTCAGACATTTCCGACTTTCGGTATTAATAAGCGGGTATTACTAATACTCCAATGCGATAAGTTTTCACAAATCAGTCAGGTTTACTGCAGTGCAAGACGCCATTTGTGGGATTACTGCACCACATACCCGGCACTCATCAGAATTATCTGGGGTCCTTGGTGGGAACCCTGGGGTACACCAGCACAAGAAATGTAATGATAATGTAATTTGATAACCATAGCAGGAAATAGCAGTTTTAATGGCTGAATAATGCTGCTGCACGTGATTCCGGCTTGGTTGCCTGACAAGTCTCCAAAATGATTTCACTATAACCTGTGCAAAGTGCGAAGGCAAAGGCTATTTCCCCAACCGCTGAGCAACATCTTTCTGTGAAACTTTTTGGCGCTATTTGAATGGTGTCTTAGATTTACTGGGGGAATAAGAGCAACTTTCCCCCCTGTTCCACCAACAGTTGGGGGAATAGCTACTCTGAAATGCGAAACTGAACACAGACCATGTCATACATCGGCTTGACCTGCAGAGGGTAAATATGTGCATTTGCTCTGCTTGATTCAGGAGAAATCGGGCTTAGATGGCTGTTATCAGTCAAAGCTTAACCACATGTTACAATAGTGATTTGGTTCATCTCAACAAAGGGTGAGAGGAAACCACGCTGATGATTTCCAGAGTGAAGTTAAAACTGAAGTGACCACAAGTATTTTCAGCAGACGTCAACTCTACAGAATTGAACCATACAACACTGTGCTGATATTTCACTGAAGATGTAACCTCCAGGACAAATATGATTCATTGCAGATAAATAATAAACTCTATAGTCTATATAGAGTCTGCAAAGTCTCACCCCCTATGACATCACAACGGGAGGCCATCTCCCATAGGACGAGAGCCATGGAGTACACATCCATCTGTTTAAACGCCTCCAGATCCTCCAGGTTAACTCTCGATTCCAGGACCTCTGGTGCCATGTAACGTGCGGTCCCCACCTAAAGCACACACACACGCACACACACACATATCATACAGGAAAATTATCAGACCTGGAATGATTAATCATGAAATATTTTGTCTTTTTAAAACTTCTAGTTTCATCTCTAATCAGTGGAAAAATTGCTTAATTTCACTATCATTTCATTTTGGAGAGCTGAAGTTTTATGAAAATTTTAATATGCAATGATATGTGCAGACAATAATTATATTGTTATGATTATCAATAATCTAATTGGCTTATGGGACAATAGAAAGTATTCATACTAATAAAAAATTACCAATAAATATCTCTTGCTGAGGGCTGGTGATTCTAAATTAAACTGGTTCACCCATCCTAAGTCCCGTACAATGCATTAGCACTGAAAACCTAATCAGTTGTATTTAATACGATTGTAATATGAATTGTATGTAATATGCCCTTGGGAGAAACAATGAAGAATTAGTAAACCACTCTGCACGATGTGTGACGGTGCTCACCTGTCCACTATTGGCGAAGTCATCCACAGTGAGGGAGAGGTCGAGTCGCAGCGCGAGGCCGAAATCGCACAGCGCACATTCGCCCCAACTCTTCACCACGATGTTGCTGCTCTTCAGGTCGCGGTGAGCCACCGGCACCTTGGGCGTGCCACAGGGGGCGCTATCGCTGTGCAGATGAGCCAATCCTCGTGCTACGGAACTGGCCATGGCGCAAAGCTCCGCCCAGCTCAGCACATGCCCTGTCAGGAAGTCCTGTAGGTTTCCCAGCCCGTGATAGGCCATGATGAGCCAGTACTGCCTGGGGGCGGGGACAGCGCTCTCCACGTGCCCCGCCCCCCCTCCTCTCTCCTCCGCCGTCAGGAACTGCACCACGTTCTCGTGCCTCAGGTTGGCGTCAGAGAAGATGGCGCGCTCGTTCCGCCAGGATGCGTACTCCACGGCTGGGAAGATCTTCACGGCAACTGTCTCGTACTGGCCGCTGGTGCTGTGGTTCAGCCTCGCCCTCCACACCTCGGCAAAGCGGCCCTTCCCCACCAGCGCCTCCAGCTGGATGGGCAGCAGCTCGGTGTTGTGGTTCAGGCAGTTGGCGCGGGCGGAGGAGGCCTCGGAGCCAGCATCGTCCCTCGCAGACTGGATCTTGCGGCAGTACTCACTCCGAGGCATTCCGCCGGTCCCCCGGCCCTCGGGGGCCTCCAGGGAGTGGTAGGGGGTGCGTTTTGGGGCCCAGTCTTTGGGCTGCTTGCTTGGTCTTCGAGTTCGGTAAAGATAGAACCCCAGAGTGGCAAAAACGGCCACCAGCAGAGGGGGTAGCAGGCTTATGACCACCACAGGGATGACGTCTTTGCTCCCAAGTCTGTCGGGCTCTGACACATGAACACATGGAGAAAATGGGTCAGAACCGCTCAAATCCCGGGTTGGATGTTGTTTTTCCAGTGTTGAGCAACATATATCAAACAAATGATTCTCAGCATCAATCATGGGGACCCCCTGTGAGCAACTGCAATCACCATTATAAACAGCTGTTCATTTTCTCTTAATTAGGTCCGTTTCAAATTTAAAAGGGAATATTCACCCTTTTTAGCCATAGTCTAAGACGGATACAGAACATGGATTATTAACTAAGAGCATTTTTAACTAAGAGCATTCAAGAAGATGGCGAATCAACAGGCTCCTGATTGAGTCGGTTCACACGAGACTTTTTGCCGTTTTACACGCTCGTGGTCATTTTCCTTTTTTCCAAATTTTTCATAAACTACAAATGGCTATTTTTTAATGACCAAGTGTCCAGGCTCTCACCATTTAGAAGCCAACTGATTCTCTAATTCTATCCTTCACAACGGTCCTCTCTTTTTATACGATAAAAAAAATTTGCAATATAGAACAATATGAATACGAAACACTTACGGGCATTTGCTGCTATTTCTGATGCAATGCGGCTTAAAACGTTAATTATTCTTATAAATATGAAAGGTGTAGTCAAAAAAAATGAGCACCATGTTAAAATTCTGGGAGTGCGATTCTGATTAGAATAAAAACCCGCCATGTACAGGGGGTCCGCAGGGCCGACGCGGAGAGTCACTGCATTAGATGAGCTGATGAATGTCATGCGCCGCTGTGCTGACGACAGCCTGTGAAACTTTGACATGCATGAGCTGCGCTGTGTAATGAAGTCAGGAAGGGAAATCAGCGCTGTAACACAAGTAGTGTTTCACAGTGAATTATAATGCCGCGCCGGCGCTTTGTTACCGTCTGAGTCCAAGTCCTTGTCGAATATGAGTTTGTCGTTACACTCCGGCTCTTCCACGCAGCCGCACACGAAGAGCTGCCCGTCCTCGGAGGGCAGGCGCGTCATCACACACCTCGGCGATGAGAAGTTTGCGAGCAGGACGTTCTCCAGCGGCAGCTTTGGGTTGTGGCAGAGGGTCCGCACACTGGTGCTGTCATTATCCCTCTTCCTGTCTCACACACACACACACACACCACACACACACAGACAAAAACACAAACATACACATACACGCAGACACACAAATACACACCCACACCCACACACACGTGCCCGTACACACATGCACCACGCACACACACACACACACACACACACACACACACACACACACACACACACACAGACACACACACACACACGCACAGACAAACACAAAATCAGATGGCTGACAATTTAGCCCCTTCCAAAATTAGTGGAAAACTTGGATTTAAAAATAAGCCCACAAATTTTCCCTCATTGGATTCCCACGAGGGCTTCAACAATACCTTCCGGCAGAATACATCATCTGAATTACTTGAGCAAATATTGAATTTGAAATGAATTATGAGAAAAATGCAAACTATGCAAAGTCAACCTGGTTATGGCTGTTAACAATGCAAATAATGGACGGTAATATAATAAGGGTCATGTTTGTACCAAATGCTACTTGAGGTCACAGCTTAGCCTTAGGCTACTGAGGGCCTCTATATATGTGTGCATGTGTGTGTTCGTGCAAGTGTGTGTATGAGTGTGTGCACACACTGGACTTCATCCCAGATCTATGAAGTATTTGAAGCACAGAAATTGAAAACATGCCTAACCCTAACCCGAACTCTTTCAATCCTCCCACCTCCAATTTGTAATCGGAATGGGATACGTTTCCCACACACATGCTGGTAGCACAGCTGTCTGAGCTCTTTTCCGCAGGAAAGCGTTTCGGGCAACGCACCGTACCACAGGAGCGGCCTACTTATCCCTGACAACAAGTGGTCAGCCATGCAAGCCTGGTACGATACTGAGAATAAATAATTTTCTGTTAACCCCGCAAGCCCTGGCTCCTCTTCAGTCCTGTGCCAGGGGGAGCTGCACAGACTGAGTCCCACCCCTGCGGACGCCCCCCCTCTGGAGCACGTACAGCCCTTTATATCTGACGGCTCTCAGTTCCCACGGTTACGTCTCAGAACCCAGGTGTCCTTTTACATCTCTGAGCTCCAGTCTGACCCTCGATCCGCCCTGAGTGAGATGGAGCACACAGGGGGCTTCAGACTGAGTTCACTCTGATTTTCATTCTGTCTAAACAGTGCAGATAAACTCAGTCAGCGTGTCAATCTGCAGCATATATGGAGACCGGCAGACATCTTTACTCTGTCACAGAATCTTGCCCCACATGCGCACACACACACACACACACACACACCCACACACGCACACGCATGCCACTGTGTGTTGAAAAGGGAAGTTTGAGAGCAACTGTGAGTAAAAGGACCGAATCAAAGAGGGTCCTCTCCAGTGTGCTGGGTCTACAGGAGCTGCAGTCAGACATGAACTCATGACGGGAAGAGATTCGGCTCTAAATTCAACCAGATTACGGCCTTCCTTTGAAGGGGCTGAAATTTGATTTAACATTTGTTCTTTATTATTGTGGAAGGAAAGGCTTTTTGCCAATTTCCTGTTTGCTTCGCTCTGTAACCCCTGGTCTATTACCAGCTGGCCACTGCCCTGTGTCCTGCCTCAGTGTTTTCATATAGTGATGATTCAGCCAGTTTGAACTTCTCTACAACACTCCTCAATTTCTTATCAGAGCAGAACTTCCTTTATCCCATAAATGAAGTGATTGTCCAACAGCACACTGCCCTGGCATCAGCAGCACTTTTCCTTTGGGATTCATTCTAATTTCAATCTCAATAGGTTTTATACACTGAATACGAGGCTTTTAGTTTGAGCTCCAGAAACATGCAAAAGCAGCACTGAAGGCCAGCCTGACTGCGCAGAAACAGACGCCATGATCACAGGTCCCTAAAAATGAATAACACTGATAATGACTTAGTACCACCTGCCTGTCAGCTCGAAATACTTTAGTCATTCTCAGTAACTGAATAGTAACTGAACCTTTTGAACATGTCTGTATGTGTTTATGAGTTGCTGCCATATGATTGGTCAATCAAGTGTTTGCAGTATGAGCGGAAATACTGGTGTACCTCGTAAAATGACAACAGAGTGTTTAGACCAATTATACACACAGAGGGCATTCCAAACCTGGAGAACAAAACAAAATGTCAACACAAAATTTACAACCCCATTTCCAAAAAAGTTGGCACGCTGCGGAAAATTTAAATAAAAACAACGATTTTCAAATCATTTGAACTTTATATTTATTTGAAAATAGTACAAAGACAATATATCAGATGTTGAAACTGAGATATTTTATTGTTTATTGAAAAATATGTGCTCATTTTGAATTTGATGCCAGCAACACGTTTCTAAAAAGTTGGCACAGGGGCATGTTTACCTCTGTGTCGCATCACGTCTTCTTAAATCAACACTTTGCAAGTGTTTGGGAACTAAGGGGAACTGCAGTAATCTTGAAAGCAAAATGTTTTCCCATTCTTGTTTTATGTAGGACGTCAGCTGCTCAATACTTTGGTCATATTTTTAGATTCATAATGCATCAAATTTTGTCAGTGGGTGACAGGTCTGGACGGCAGGCAGACTATTATGATCCTGCTCTGTCTGTCTTGATTCTGCCATGTTCATTATTGTTCCTGCCATGCTTGTTATGTTTATGATTATGTCAGTTAGGTTTTGCCATGTTCTGTTTAGTTTTTGCATTTTGCCATGTTTTCGTTTTTGCCACTCCCAATCCACTATTCTGTTAGATTCCGGTCCATGTCTTTGTTCATGCCCTGCATTGCACTTTGTCTCCCCTGTCTGGTCTCTTGTTAAGTTACAGCTTCTCCCCAGTCCTGCGTGTCACATGCTTAGGTGATTTCATGGTTTCTGGGTTTCAAACATTCCTTCCAATCTCGTTTGCTTCCTTCGCCTCTCTTTTCTATATTACTAACCAATACTAACAGTTTGTTGTTTTCGTTAAAGTTACTAACCCAAACTAACATTGTATATAATACTAACTTACTAACGAGCACTAGGGATTGTATAGCTGCACTTACTAATTGATTAACAAGCTCTCAGCACTCGCCCCTGTTCTAGTCTCCGCCTCTTGCCTTCACTTTGTCTTTCCTGCAATTCAGCGGATCCTCCGCACCTGCTCCACTCTGTCCTACCTCTCATTATCTGTGCACATTAGAACTCCCTAACCGGAGCTGTATGTTTTGTCATAGGTTGTTTTGTGTTCCCTGTCCGCATTTTGGCTTTTGCCAATTTCATGTGATTAGGTTCTCCCTCATGTTCCCTCCTTTGTAATTAGTCTGATCCTCATCACCTGATCCTAATCATAGCATGTGACTTCCCTTGAGTGTATTTAAGCTGTCTTCTCACTGCAGTTCCCCGTCAGAACGTTTCCCTTGTTTACCTGTGCTGCTATCATTTTCTCGCCTTGTACTCATAGTGTTTCTCTTCTGACTGGACTGTCCGACCTTCGATTTTTTTGCTTTTTGGTACTATTGTCTGCATCTGTTTACGAACCCTTTTTGCCCGACTACGAGTTTTGTGTTTGCTGCCCTGGTAACGGTTTGGATTACGCCCACTGGATTTTGGGCTTTTGCTTCTCTGACATTCCTGTGTCTGTGTACCGAACCTGTTTTTGCCCGACCACGAGTACTGTTATTGCTGCCCTGGTTTTCGACTCTGATTCTGCCCTACTGGATTGTGATTTTGGATTGTGGACTCTGTACTGTTGTCTTTTTGCCCTGTGGGGGTTCACCCCCCAACTACAATAAATCACTTTTTGCTGCTACTTCCTGGTCTCGCATTTGGTTCCAGAACGGTACCTCACACAGACCACTTTACCACCCAGACTGTTTTACTACGGAGCCACATTATTGTAATATGTGCAGAGCATGGTGTTTTGGCATGCTGAAGTGAGCAAGTCCTTCCCTTAAAAAGGCATCTGGATGGTGGTAAATGTTGCAAAAAACCTGTATATATCGTTCATCATTACTGTTGTCTTCACAGATGCACAAGTTACCCATGCCATGTGTACTAATGCACCCCCAAACTATCATGGATGCTCCCTTTTGAATTGTTTGCTGAACTAGCCAGATGGCGGCGGCGCCGCCGCCATCCCCCGCCCCCCTTTTTTTTTTTAAACCCAGAAGACGTGGCGTCCATGATTTCAAAAAAGAATTTCACATTTTGATCGGTCAAACCACAGGCAAGTTTCCCACTTCGCCTCAGTACATTTTAAATGGGCTCGAGCCCAGAGAAGGCAGCAGTGTGTCTGGATCTTGTTTATTTATGGTTTAATCTCTACATGGCAGAGATTTAACTTGCATTTGTGGATGCAGTGACAAACTGCGTTTACTGACAGTGGTTTACAGAAGTGTTGCTGAGTCCATGCAGTGATTTCCACCGCAGAATCCTGTCTGTTTTTCATGGAGTGCCACCTTGTTCCAGGCATACAGAGATTTTTCTGGATTCTTTATCTTTTAATGACATAATGTACCATAGACGATAAAATCTCCAAATTCTTTGCAATTTTGCGTTGAAAACTTTATTCTTTAATTGTTCCCCATGCGGTCTTTCTTAGGTTGGCTAATCCCTCACTATATTTACTTATGAAATACGTTTTAATACTCAATCATGTCACTGACCTGTTGCTTAATAATCCAATTAGCCGTGAGATGTTCTGCCAGTTGTTTATTTTGCATAATGCAATTTTTCCAGTCTTTTATTGTCCTGTCCCAACTTTTTTGAAATGCGTCGTGGTCATCAAATTCAAAGAGCGGACATTTTTCAAAAAAATAAAATTTTCAGTTTCAACATCTGATATGTTGTCTTTGTACCGTTTTCAAATAAATATAAGGCTCCAATGATTTTAAAATCATTGCATTCTATTTTTATTTATGTTTTATACAGTGTCCCAACTTTTTTGGAAATAGGGTTGTACAATCCAATGCTGCCCCAAGCCTGATTGCTACAGGAAAAGTCTACATTTCTTTATACCCATTCTGGTACAGACAGGATCGGGCAGCAGTGTTCGGGTACAGACTGGCACAGGGATGGCTGGCACACCGTTTACCCACCACACTGCCACACAGATCTCCTCAGACAGCAGACAGAAGGAATTCAAGGAGCAGTTGCTGTAACAGACTCTGCCCTCACACACTGGCACCGTGTAGTCGCACCACTTGCACAGGTTGGTCCATATGTTGGTAAATGCCAGGGCCTGGACATCTGCAGAAGAGGAATAGTAATGTGAGCTAACAGAGCAGCATAACCATACTGTTTATTTAACAGAAGACAGAAAAATATGGGTAAGCGAGCAACACATACAGCCTGCATGAGAAAAGCACTGATCACAGGTCACCAGATATCTGAGTCTCGGACACGGAGCCAATCACAAATGAGAAGTAATGGTTCATAGGAACTTTATAACAAAAGAAACAGCTAATAGAGCAGAGATCACTCACAGGTAGCAGGAGGATACACTGAGGAAAAACTTGACAACACTGCAACTTAAGTAGTCAAAAACAATGACTGACAGGTGAGGGGCGGGAATGAGGAGGACAGGAGGGAGGGGCTGAACAAGACAATGACAGAACAAAGGTCATTAAAGCAAATGGGAAGCTAAACATGGGACAAACCAATAAATAAGGGGTGACACAAAAAACAAAGGAGAACAAGAACACAGAAAAAAAGAAAATCAAAATGAAATAAGCTAAACAATGAAAACAAAAACATAAATAAATACAAAATGCAGAAAGCACAGGGAGCTAATCAGGGGAATAGAGGGCAGGTGGGCAGGCAGGCAGGGGAGGAGGGAAAGGGCGTGGTGACAAACGAGGAAATGCAAAACAATCAGGGACAGAGCGGGGACAGTGAGAGAGAGAGAAACACAAGGGGAAAGGGAGAAAGGAAACCTAAATGAAATTAACAAAACCGTGAAATAAATAAACCTTCAACTTAATACCAACAAAAATTAACAAAAAACACAAAACAGAAATCAAAACCCTGACATCAGAACCACGAATCTGACGCACAAAAGCACTCTAGCATTTTTGCTATAAACATCTCAGAAAATTTAATTGATTTTTGCACCGCTGTATGACAGGCCATGTAGACCTGTTGTACTATAACAATGCTTCGCCACAACCCTGGTACAATAACAGCTGCCAAAGAGCTCCAATTTTTACCAGAATGACTGACCATGTTCATTTGAGCATATGTCTGACATTTCACAGGCAATGGATGAGAAAAGTAAAAGGAGATTATAATGTATTAATCCTACCAGTAGCCGGTGAAGATATGATAAATTGCCCCTGATTTAGCTTATGTAATCCATCAAAGGAACTGCAACTTGAGAGCAGTTAATTTGGCCATTAAGTTTATTTCTAATCTCTGTATTGCGTTAAGTAGTAGAGTGTATACATCTTTGGAGCCCAAGAAACACACACTACCGACTCAATGATTTAAGAAAGTACTCATTATAAACCAATTAAATGAGAAGATGTATTTTATTGTTAAATTTTCCTGTTTAAAATAAGATTTAAATGTTCTTCGTGAGGGGTGCCAGTGGTGCAGTGGCTGGCCTCCTCACAGCAAGATGATAGAGGGTTTGAATCCGGCCTGGTGCCTCTCTGTGTGCCTCTCTGTGTGCCGGTGCCTCTCTGTGTGCCGGGCCGGTGCCTCTCTGTGTGCCGGTGCCCTCTGTGTGCCGGTGCCTCTCTGTGTGCCGGTGCCTCTCTGTGTTCCGGTCTGTGTGCAGTGCGTCTCTCTGTGTGCTCGGTGCCTCTCTGTGTATCTGGTGCGGTGCCTCTGTGTGCATCCGGTCTGCAAGGTCTCTGTGTGCCGGTGCCTCTCTGTGTGCCGGCCCGGTGCCTCTCTGTGTGCCGGTGCCTCTCTGTGTTCCGGGCCGGTGCCTCTCTGTGTGCCGGTGCCTCTCTGGGCCCGGTGCCTCTCTGTGTGCCGGCCCGGTGCCTCTCTGTGTGCCGGGCCGGTGCTCTCTGTGTGCCGGCCCGGTGCCTCTCTGTGTGCCGATGCGTCTCTGTGTGGAGTCTGCATGTTCTCCCCGTGTTTGCGTGGGTTTCCTCCAGGTACTCCGGTTTCCCCCACAGTCCAAAGACATGTATGTCAACTTAACTGGAGATTGTAAATTGCTCATAGGTGTAAGTTTGTGAATAAATGGTGTGTGCGCCCTGTGATGGATTGGCGAGCTGTCTGGGTGTGTCCCTGCCTTTCGCCAGTTGTTAGCAGGGACAGGCTCCAGCTACCCCCGCGACGCCAGTGAGGAAGAGATTTAAATATATTCCCTCTCAGCTTTCAACAAAAACTGGTGGAGGGGATCCATTGTGAAGCATTCTTTTTGAGAACCATTCTTTACGCAACAGTCTGTACTCATCAGAAGCACATTAACCCCAATGTTAATATCTCAGTAAAGCAAGTACTGCATAGAGAGACACTACACGACAATGTAAGGCCAAACACGAGTATCTTTTCAAGAAAAACACAGCAGATGGACAAAACTCCTTACCCTAGTGGAAATTACAGGTCGGTTTAAGTCTGTTTTTAAGATGAAGCTGAATTCAAGATGGTTAATCTGGCTGCAAGATGACGGAGATAGTGACCATGCTGGCAAGAAGTCCAAATGCAGCTGTTTGGCCAGCTTTAGAAGGTCCAGTGAGCATCACCAAATTCCACACGGTAACCAGCTGGAGCTGAAGCTGCTTTTAGGTATTTAGGCATTTTTTCTTTTTTTTCCCCCCACCTGGAGAAATTCTTCATTCTCACAGGTCAATGTTTCATATCCTTTGATGAGAGTCACAAAATGAAAAACCATAATTGGTAAACAGTGACATGTGGGACCTTACAGCACGATGTGACAATTTATTATATACTTCCTTATAAATACGGGGAATCTGCCCATGTGATACGAGCGCGAGGCACGAGGCTGTATCAGCCCGCTGGGAAAAAATCCTGTATCACCCTTATCTGCCCACCGGGCAGCGGGTTTTTTTTTTTTTTTTTTAACAGGCGAGTTGGTACCATTACGTACAACAGCCAATCACAGATCGGCTGTGGTACCATTCGTGCCATCAGCCAATCACAGCTCGGCTATAATCATGCATCGAAGAGAATGGCAAAGCATTCCGTAGACTGCTCGTGACACAGGCTCCTGTTTTGAGTCTTGTTGATTCCAGCTGCATGCGTCCAGTGGCAAATGGTTTTATATAGCGTTTCAACATCAATCGCTCACCTTCCATCCTGATGGATTAGATTGGATGCGCACTTCCACTCTGATCTGAAGTTCCGCATATACATGATTATTCATACAGTATGTATGAAATCGGTGACTGGTTGGTCCAAGTGCAAGATTGTTTATTTTCATTTGAGTACGATAAAAATGAGAAAAGCTGCGGTTCTTATAGATCTATAGTCCGTTTTCTTTGGGGTTCCGATAATTGGCCAGTTGTCAGTAGAACAGTATTTTGTCGATTGCAGCAAATGTTCAAAACTGATTCAAAAACTAACTGGTAACGCCTCCCCAATGTACTCCAGCGACGACCATAGGCTTATCAGCGTAATGCCTCCCTCAAATAGGAGTGTGTGTCACGAACGGTCAATAAGGAGACTGTGTTTTTGGGCTAAAAACGTCGGACATCGTCCTCACTCTCTGTGTGAGTTTCCATTACCCTTAGAAATGCGCAAAATCTATATAGCGAAATAAAAAAAACTGGAAAATAATATTCATAATAACAACTGGTAAATAAAAAACTGACAGTCTGATATCACGAAATTTGCACTCCGATTTGCAGTATTAGTCACCGAAGCCAAGGCCTAATAACTAGACTGTTGGACTTCTGCAGCAGACCAGCTTGTGTACTTGTAATTTCGAGTATTGTGGAGCATTTACAAATTTGCTACGTGCACAACTCAGCCGACAGTGACAAGGTCGAATGCTTTGCCATTCTCATCGATGCCTGAGTACCGCTGGGCTGCGATTGGCTAATGTACGTAATGGTACCAACTCGCCTGTAAAAAAAAAAAATTTGCCACCGGGCAAAATCCTGTATCAGTGGCAGCAACCATTGCCATAGCAACAGTCACGAGCGTCGTTGGCAACGCATCGCTTCAGACTCTGATCAGACGCTGTCATGGCGGAGAGACTTATGAGTTCCTCAGCGGCTGAAATTTCTGAACTGGACTATGTTATAGAGAAGGAACTTGATACAGATTTATTTGTGAACAGCATGCGTAATGCCGCGTTTTGCAGCAATATTCATGCGAAGGGCTGTAGTAAAACGTATCATGCGTAAGCTATCGTAGAAACGCAAATTTATTATCTTAATGGGGAAAATTTCGTTTGCATGCTAGCTAGCTAATTAGCCATTTCATTGACTTGAAAACTCCTCTGACTCAGGCCCGGCGCTAGAACAGGGAATTGGGGGGGCACAGACATGTCCCTTTATGACAATTAGGATAGTCCTGGCTAGTTCTCAATCATTTTCCTTTATTGACGCGTTTTCCAATTATTGTAATTGGCAACTGAAGACACGGTTTCTCTCCATATGCGATCTAACAGCAATGAAATCATGGGGTAAATTCAGTAGAACTGAGAATTGGGGTGGGCAAAACATCCGTTTTAAACAATTATTAGTCCTGACCTGCTCTCAGTCATTTTCTTGATTAACAAAAGGTTCACTCCGAGAGCACTCCACACTTAACAGGTGTTGCTTGTTCTCCCCGATTAGGCAAGACGAAAACGTGTCAATAAAGGAAAATAATTGAGAACTAGCCAGGACTATCCTAATTGTCATAAAGGGACGTGTCTGTGCCCACCCAATTCCCTGCTCTAGCGCCGGGCCTGCGCTGACTAAAAGCAAATGCTAGTGCTACTGGCCTGTAATGATGACAATAATAACCTGAAATAAATGCTTTGGATAAAATGCACTGTCAATTAAACTAAACTAAAGTTCGGGCTGATACTTGGGGTCTCGGATTGATACAGCGTGTGATATGAAAATGCCCATATGATATTCTCTATTAATAAGATGTAATCAGAGATGGAAAATCACCTACACATTACCAGAGTCCATTATCGCATTACTCTAGTCTAGAGACAGAAGTAACTTCAATCAACCACAAAATGGAATCCAGGAAGTAACTCCATTTTAGCGCTCTGATAATATGAAATACTCCATAAAGGATGCTAAACAATATTTAAAAATAATTTTTTTCAAAATAAATACCTGTTCGAAAAGCCAAGATATAATTTAGATAAAAATTCTAAATTTGATACTCAAAAGGGAGCATCAACCATTTCACACAAAATTAATAATATTGTGTTAGTAATTTTTTCTTTCTCATGTTTACTAGTGTACGTTTACTCATAATGGAGATTCAAAGCTGGTCAGTGCTTCAGAAGAAGAAAAACACAGTCAGCTATTTTGCATGTGTAATTACGTAAATCTGCAATAAATCAATAACTGACCCTTAAAGCACTGAATACATTTTTAAAGGAATTAAAAATGTAATTATCCTGAGCTGTTGAAAACCTA
Organism: Gymnothorax javanicus; assembly: GCA_029692085.1. Lineage (NCBI taxonomy): Eukaryota > Metazoa > Chordata > Actinopteri > Anguilliformes > Muraenidae > Gymnothorax > Gymnothorax javanicus. The sequence continues at coordinate 2,238,261 of CM056205.1, read as the reverse complement.
TCATGTGGCTATAAGAGCTCCCAGAGGGGAACTCTTTTAAACAAGTGGCCACATGATAGGTTTTCAACAGCATCTGATTTTGTTATCTTACATCACTGGGCAACTGTAGTTGCCTATTGTGCTCCAAGGGTCAAAATTTATGCTTCCTTATTCTTAAGCTGCACAAAATGTGTTTATATTTTAACAAATCACGTATCGGGACTGCTTTTAGCACAACACGCCATATCAGAAAGACAAAAGGACAGCTTCTGGTGGTGTGTTGTGCTGAGGTCAGCACAGCCGAACGCCAAGTTGGGTAAAAGTCAAAATCTCTGCTGGCTGTTAGAGCAGTCTTGCCTTTCCAAATATAAAAAGCCATTTTCTTGCTTAAGCCAGTTTCTCCACACACCTCACAAGCTCTCATTCGAGCATTAATGATAAACTAGACCCTAAAGATTTGTAGGAGCCTCTTTCTGTGTGGGTAAATTGCCAATAATGCAGGACTGATGAAAATGATGATGATAATGATATTGCTGATGGCCCCGGTTATGATCTTGATAATGAGTAATCATAACTGCGCTCACAGCCAGAAACCAGACACCAAGCCCTGCCTAGCAGCAAGGCCACCAGGCTTAAAGTTGTTTGTGTGTGTTAGAGCACGAGTGTGTGTGTGTGTGTGTGTGTGTATCGGAGTGTTTTGAATGTATCTGTACTGTATGTTGACACACATGGTACATTTGTGCGAGTGTTTGAGGAGAACATGAGGGGAATGTATGCTCGTGGTTGTGAATCTGTAGGAGGGCGCTAGGCCACACTGCGGTCTGGGGGCCACGGTGACGTTATTTTGAGAACACGCCTCCTCCAAACCTAACATCTCTCCATTCCCAAATCGACGGTGACTGCCACATCACAACATGCTAATTGTTGATTAAAGCCAGATGAAGGATTTTATGTGGAGAATGCAGCAAGCTAACCAAGCTGTGCAAACATGCAGGGAACCAGTACGCACATTTCCCTAACGGCTTCCAGATGTTACCCAGCGCCCAACATCAAAATATACACCCGGGAAAAAGGACAGAGAGAGAGGAACCTAAAAGGCTGGATCAGCAAAATGGGAGCGAAGGAGAGAGAGAGAGAGGGAGAGGGAGAGAGAGAGTGTGAGAAAGTGTGAGATAGAGTGAGAGAGAGAGGGAGAGAGAGAGAGAGAGAGAGCCCCCTTCACAATCTTTAAAGTAATTAAAGTCCGCTCTGAGGGCTCCAGAAATAAATTAAAGCCAGAGGTACTTGTGCCGAAGCCAGATTTAAAGACCTGCCCCTCAGTGCCTCTGGGAGACCCAGTGACCGCATGCTTACAGAGGCCCTGAGATGTTTGCTTGCATTTATTTGCTTTTCAACTCAGCGAGCCTTAGCCCAGTTTCTTATGCACTCCAAATGAGGCCACAGTGTGTGTGTGTGTGTGTGTGTGTGTGTGTGTGTGTGATGAGACAGGGAGTATGTGTGTACGTGTGCGTGTGTGTGTATGCAAGAGAAAGAAAGTGTGTGTGTGTGTGTCTGTTTGTGTGTATAGGTGTGTGCAGGTGTGCATGTAAGAGAGTGCATGGGGGGTGTGTGTGTGTGTGTGTGTGTGCATGAGACAGGGAGTATGTGTGTACGTGTGCGTGTGTGTGTATGTGAGAGAAAGAAAGTGTGTGTGTGTGTGTGTCTGTTTGTGTGTATAGGTGTGTGCAGGTGTGCATGTAAGAGAGTGCATGGGGGTGTGTGTGTGTGTGTGTGAGAGAGAAATGTGTGAGCGCGTGTGTGTACATGTGTGTATTTGTGTGAGAGAGAGAGACTGTGTTTGTGTGTACGTGTGCGCGTGTGTGTGAGAGAGCGAGAGTGTGTGTGTGTGTGTGTGTGTGTGTATGTATATGTGTGTATGAGTGCACGTACGCGCACCTGCTTGTGCACATTTCAAACACCCAAGTCCCTTTTTTCTGCGTGTGGACGTTTGTGAGCGTGCGTTTTGAGTATGCTCACGTCTGTAAGGATTAATGTATGTGCCCTCATGAGTATGCATAAACACTCGCTTGAGTGCATGCATGTGCACATAATCTAATATTATCTAAGATGGTGAATGTCAAGAAGGGAAAATTAACTCTGCTTGAAAAACAACTTGGGCCCAATTTTCATCTCGCTTTCATCCATTATTTTACTGAGGGAAAAAAAAAACTGCATAACTGAGCAATCTGCAGCCAAATTATGGCTTCTGGTTATTTTTCTTCTTAATCATTAGTGTCTCCGCCCTTCGAGATTAATTTTATTTTCCAAGCATTTTCCATCCAAGACTTAAGAAGGATATTAGCGGGAAAATTGCCAGTAGATCTCATCCAATATTCTTCGCTCTGAAACTTGGCCAGATTTTGAAAATCTCACCATTAAACAGTTTTAGTAATTTTCATTTTCTTTGGCTTCCTATTAAAACATATGTGCTGTACATTTGCTCAAAAAATGCTAATGATTGCCGCATTAATGCAATGTGCTGTTGCGCAGCCAGCTCAGAAAATATAGCAAAGGAGAACGCTGCAATAATTTATCTACAGTTATTTCGGCTACACAGCGAATCTATATGAATAAAAGCCCATATCAAAACTACAACATAACTACAGATTCTGGCTCCTGTGTTTTGTGTGGCACAATATTTTAGAACAGAACCAAACGCCAGAAAAGATATGGTAAGCCTTTATTTCTTGACAATGCGTCTTTTCAACAGTTTTGTTGCGATTCAATAGATAAGCAAGTGCCTAAAATGCTGCTCTAGAGATTAAAGAGCAATTTTCATCGGTTGTCTTATGAAGTGCAGTAACATCTGGTAGCCAGTAGGTGGCATACAATTCTCCTTCTGCCCTTGTTGATGCAACATGCTTGAACTGCTATGCCGCCATGTGTGATTAATTGTGAATGTGGCTGAAGCTGAAGTGTGAGAGCTGGAATGAGATACTTGACGCATAGATAAACAACCTCCGCTGCAAGAAAGCAATGGTTGTGTTATATTACTTTGATGTAGTTTAGTTCTATTGACCAAAGACACACCAGGAGACCAACTCATTCTTACTCACACAAAAGAGATGATTGTCTGAAACCCGTACAGTTTGTCATAATTTCCATAATTCACCTTATATGGGTTATGTATCTGATAAAAATTTATGTTAGTGCAGCTTTCTTGTCAACTAACAAATGCTTAATAGGAGCAATACAAGAAATGAACAAAAGCCATTGTCCCCCAAACAACAGCCAATCAATTCTCATTCACACTGTTAGCATCATATTCTGCATAGGGGTCATATTCCAGTTGTGGATCGTTATCTCGACTGAAGGGTAAATCATACCTCTGCTTTGCCGTTCCTTTACAGCAGAGCCCTCCTCGCCCTTTCATTCAAACCTGGGTAGGAAACGTGATGACAGTGCTAAAATAATCCCAGTTCGCCGTACGCAAGTCAGCTCAGAGCGATTCCGATCAGGTTAAGTAGATTGAAGGAAGCGGACGATGGTGACACTCCCATGCAAAAGTATTTCAGGACAAACACCAAGAGATGGCCTCTCTCATGACCGTCCATTTTGAATCTCCTTTGATTTTGTATACCCCCTATCTCGATATCACGGGTACAGTGGCTTCTGTTCATCACGGTACAGATCAAACAGCTAGCTATTAACCAATCATTTTAAAGTCACATTCTCTTATTTGCCCAATTTTCACTCTGTGACCCTGCTCCACTGTACACTCGGCCTTAGCACACATTTATGACTTTGCTGTTGTGATTGAAAGGCCTCCAGGTGCTCCCACCCACTGTGGGGAAAAAAAAAAAAAAAAGGTTTCATCTTATATGTCTAATGTGTACAAAAGGTAATTGTGCCAAGATTTGTTTCCTGTAGTAAATTTTCATTTAATTTTCCAGTCAAATTTCTGATGTGGCGCCTGGTTATTGAGTGTTCTATCTTTATAACAGAAACCCTTTTTTAATAAGCAGAGTTTTAAACTTTATTATTGCACAAGTTCTTTGTCATCACAGTGCACTGTGATTAATTTAATCCATAAATTGGCTTAAAATGCTCCGATTCCCATTTGCATGTTATTGAATGGCAGTGCCATGGTTTTGTTTCCACTTTGAATCCGGATGGTCTTCATTTAGGTCTGAACAGAGTCCCATAAATGCCTTAAATGAAAGGGAGTGGCGCTTTTTTCCGACTCTCATTCAGTTTTGGTTTGTTGTTTCCAGAGATCTCCTTGATAACAACCCAATTCAATGTCCATGTAATTAAAATTCATTTGAAGCTCTGCTCTCTATTGATTTGAAATGTTTATATAACCTTGAATCCCACTGTAAACACCACATAGTGCTCAGGGGAAAATATTTACAATATAGTGATCTTAAAAGCCCAGACAAACCTACCAGGCATAATTGCGCTTGAAAATGGACTGAAATTTAGTTGACAGCTTCATTTAAAAGGGCTTTATATGATTTAGATGGTTCCATGACATCACTTCTACCAAAGGGAAAGAAACTGATGTTTAAAATTAGCATTGAAGTCAACATCAATGTAATACAAACAGAACATCAGCTTTGGGCCTTCCATTTCTACAATATGCTTTCAAATCTTCCAATTTACTGACAGAATGATGAGCAAATGTTTTAGTTTATTTTGTGAGTGAGACTGAGTGAGAACCCATCAGTATGAATACGGACATGATTGTGAGCATCTTTTTCCAATTTTTGTACATGATTAAGCTTTAAAAATAACTGGAAATAGACTTGCAGGGTCAACTTTTGGCCAACAGTTTACACAGTTACACTTTTGGCCGAGAATGGAAAAAATATTTGTGCAGTAATTTAATAAGACATTGTAGAGATGCCCTGAATGACCTGTCCTGTGCTCTGGGCATGTCTTAAAAAGCTATCACACAAAATTTCAGGCCTGAACTTATCTCTAAACTCATTCTTGAATTAATTGCAAGCACACTGGATTCCATGAAGCTTATAGTAAAAATTAACTTGCAAAGGATGACTGCACCCTGCTGTAACTGCCCAATCCCGTACAAGGCATCATTTGGTTTTGTGATAACTCGTGAGATGAACACACAAAAAGTTAGATCTCAATGCAGTAGCCAAATTTAACGTATTTCATCAGTAAAAATAACACATTGTTTAAAAACAAAGCTTAAAAAATTAGAATAAAAATAATTAATAAAGCTACCCATGAGCAGACAGTCAGAATGGCCAGAATAACGAAGAAAGTGTCACCGTAACTGTATGAACGAAAACAATCGAGAATGCATGCCACAGGACACAACATAGAACGACATGAAGGAATTGGTTTTAGTGATAATTGCCAGAAGGCCTTCTTAAAACTGTCTTCAACCAACTCCGTGCGCCTGTGAACTGTCTTCAACAAATCATAAATATTTTTTTTTTATAAAACTGTTCCATATGGATCAAGTCTCATCCGGGTTCTGCAGCAGTTTTACGGAGTCATTCCTATATTTGCAAATAATTTTCATTGCTATACGCATCTGATCGCAAGGATTGTTTACATCATAAGCAGTGTATGTTTCCTTACGCGAGGAAGCTCTACTTTTCATGAATACAAGCGTCATTTACCTCACACTACTGACTAAAATAAAAAAAAATTGGACTGGCATGATAAAAATCTAAAGTAGTTGTTTATTTAAGGACCTTTTGCCATGGCTATGGTATCTTAAATGCCAAAGATGTATCCGTCCGCAAATGTAAAAGCACGCTCACCAAGG